>JAVKPL010011711.1:0-53536 GCA_032173675.1 Gastrolobium villosum | reverse complement strand
TATTGTAAGCTTACTGTTTTATTAATTTCTAGTTGCATCTCATACAAATGCCAAAACTAACACAGCTGGCTTCATTAATAGGTGCCATTTATTGATGCAAAGGTTGCTTCAACTCATGTTTTGCCTGCCCTAGTTACTCTTGGATCTGACCAAAACCTGAATGTAAAATATGCCAGCATAGATGCATTTGGTGCTGTGGCTCAACACTTCAAAAATGAGATGGTATCTGTTAATAGTATTTCTCCCTTGTTTCTGTTGAAATTATGATGTTAATGCATCTATACATTTCAAATTCCTGATAAATTGAATATCTTCCAGATTGTTGACAAGATACGTGTTCAAATGGATGCTTTTCTTGAAGATGGTTCCCATGAAGCTACTATTGCTGTTATTCGTGCCTTGGTGGTTTCGGTACCACACACAACAGAAAGACTTAGGGATTATATCCTTAACCTTTTATCTGTGAAAGAAATATGTTTAGGAAGTGCTTAATGTCCTGACTTTTTATGTTTCATTTACTTAAGTCATTTGCATTTTTTGTTGGCTTTCGAGATCTCTGTAATTGTGCTGTTTGTTTCTTTAACTTGACGCAAATCTTTTATCCAAGATTTTCCAACTTACGGCTATGCCAAATTCAGCAAGTGATTTGATGCGTCGACGAGAGAGAGCCAATGCTTTTTGTGAGGCAATCCGTGCTCTGGATGCTACAGGTCTGCTCGTTTGAAAATTATATTAATCTTGCGTCCCCAGACCCTTTTGAGCTATATGGTGTTCAAGTTGAGGTTTGTTAAGCGTATTAATGTTCTGGACTGGGAACAGATAAATAAAATAATAGTACAGTTATTATTTACAACAGATACCACGAATATCCTGTGTACTAATGTCATAGGCTCCAGAGTTTCGATTTATATAATCTACACCTGGAGCTACCAGTTTGGTCGTTTTTCCCCGTGCCTGTCCCTAGCCCAATTATTACCTGTTAGGTATGGAGCTGTTTAGCCGAATGACCTGTGTTTAATTAATTAATTAATGAATATGAATAACCAAAATTTTAGGAACAATCCTTACCTGGCTAGTTTTTTTGGTGAAGTGTATTTATTCATTTGTTGAAGGTTCTTTTTTTTTTTCTTTTAGAAGAAAAGAAATATTATTAGATAGGAAAGGAAAATTACAATAGAGGAATCATAAGATATCCTCCAAAAAGAAATGCTGTAATTTTTTATCCATTATCTTTCCTTTTCCCATCATTGCTCATCAAAATTCTTGTACATCCTTCAGTCATTCCCTCTATAATGTCAAATCATTTGTAATTTAATTTTTTTTTTTTTATGAACTATCCGACACTCAAGAGTCTAGAGTCTAAAATTGCAACATTATGTGTAAAAGTCATAGTATACAAGTTCTAATTTCCCATGGGGACTTTGTTTTGCTGGTTCTTAACTTTTCTTTCTTCCCTCAATGTTTTTAATTCTTGGTTTCTCTTCTTGTAGATATTCCTGCAAATAGTGTTCGGGACTTCTTCTTGCCTACTATACAGAACCTCTTGAAAGACTTGGATGCACTGGATCCAGCACACAAAGAAGCCCTTGAAATTATTATGAAGGAAAGATCAGGGGGAACTTTAGAGAGTATTAGTAAGGTGATGGGTGCTCATCTTGGGCTTCCGTCATCAGTCAGCAGCTTCTTTGGTGAGGGTGGGTTGCTTGGAAAAAAAGAAACCACAGAGCCGTCATCAGAGGCAGCCATGTCCCCAAAGGCTGCCACACCATCACCAACAGAGGATACTAGATTCAGGCGCATCATGCTGGGAAATTTCAGCGAGATGCTTCGCGGCAAGGCAAAAACCCAAGAGCAAGGTGAGAACCAATAAAAGATGCATTTCTGCATAGTAATTTTCTGCTCTTTCTGATGCATCAGGTGAAGTTTCCCATATATACAACAATCTTTGACCTATCCCACTTGGTGGGATTGGCCGTTGTTTCACATGTATACGAGACATTTTTTATTTTATTTTTTTAAATCCTCTTACAGTGATTTTTCTGAGGTAGAAGATGAAAATATAGATAAAAAAATTTATTGCAGTTTTGTTGTGTTTTTTTCTGGATATGATCTACTATGGCTTTTTAGTGAGAACAGGAGAGATTTGAATCGAGAGCTCAGTAGAAACAGTTAATTGTTCATTTATTATTGTTTGCTCTATATTTTGTGCTCTACTGACCTTTTATGGATTCGGATATGTTTTTTTTTTTTTTTTTGGATTAATGGATTGGGATATGTTAGAAGTGACACTTGCATCCTAGAAATATTTTTATTTGAGGGAACCAAAAGGAGAATCGAGCTTTTTTTATTTTTTATTTTTTATTTTTTGGTAGACAGAATCGAGCATTTTAGTTTAAAAAACTGTTTAACATTTTCTTAAATGGAAAACAGAGTAAACAATCTTAGAACTGGTCCACTGGTTCCTACTTCTTTTTTTCAATCGTGGGCCCAATCACTTTGGGCCTATGTGTTCCTTAACGTCCGAATTAGGAAATAATGAGGCAAGGAAACATGTGGCTTCGTTTTGTCCTTTTTGACCTCCGTGTGTGCATCATTTTTCTCTAGCAAAGCTTCGTATTAGATGCATAAGGGCTGTTTGGTACACAGTTTTTTTCCGGATTTCTGAGAAACTGAAATTTTTAAAATTTTAAATTTTTAGATATTATCGCAATTTGAATGTAAAAATCATATTTTTGAAAATTAAGATTCCCGGATATCTAAAATTTTCTCCTGTACCAAGTATGAAAGGAAAAGTAACCAAGTAACGAAATTGTTATTCAATGCTCTTCAATATTACAGACTAATATTTTATATCAGGAACTACAATCAAGCCTACACCTGCACAGTACTATAGCTTCTGTGCACCTAACTCTTTACGTAACAACTTCTATAACTACCCTAACAATCCTCTAACAGAACTCTTAACAGATCCTGGAGGTAAAGTTTCCATATCTACAACTAACGTTCTGTAACGTAATTATATTGCTATTTGATGCAAATTAATATATTTCTACTCTGCAAGTTATCTCCAAAAAAAAAAAAAAACTTATTAGTTGTTCTCAAATAAAATCAATAATAATGTTACAGAATATTAAAATTAATTTGCATTGGGATGTTATAGAGCATGCTTTTTATTTTTATTTTTTAAAATATAATGTTGTGCTATTATCAATGTACAGTTTAAAATACAATCAAAATTGATTTGAATGATATAAATATCCTTTACAAGAAAAATAAGAAAGTTTAACTTTTCCTATATATTTATTGGGATTTTATAAGAGTTATGTTGTAGAAAAAATGATTGTGTTATGTTATAGAGATTTGTTTTGCGTACCATAGTTTTTTTTTTTTTCAAAACATGCGGGCCCACAAAATGTTGTGTGTGTATAAGAAATTTTTTGTGGTCATGTTAAATGATAGAATGCAAACCCTATTTATTGAGGAAGTTATATTTATAAATTTTTTGTTTATAAACTTAACTTTATATTATGAGAAATACATTTTAAGTGTTTGTATTTTTCGAAATATATAATTGAGTTTGTAAATAATTTTTTTTTAAATATATTCATTCTCATATTTTTGGTATGTGAGACATGAATATCTCAACTTTATATAATAAGCAGTTTCATTCTGCCAAGAAAAGACGCAGTTTTGTTGCCCATTTTTTACCCTGTACATAAAGCATACCTTTCGTAAGGCAAAACACGTTAAAAAAAATAAAATAAAAAATATATTCACTTAATACATGCAATTTATCTAAAAAGTTCAATATTCAACGGGTCATGTCAATAAATAGTGATAATCGCAAAAGTTCAAATCTCTATTGATGGAATATGTAAAAGTAAATTGCCATTTTCTTCATCTCACAGAATAAAATACGAAATGAAATTAATATTTCGAGTACCTAACCAGTGGTGATATTTGATATTTCGAGTACAACACATGCTGTACCTAACATTTAACACTTGTGGGGAATTACTATCGGTTTTATAAGAATTATCTTATAGGAAAAGTATTCGTATTATTTTATAGAGATTCATTTTACGTGTTAGAATTTTTTTTTTGCTATGAGCCCCACAAAATATTGTGAGTGTAGGAAATTTTTTCTGATCATGTTAAATTATAGATGAAAAACTCAATTAGTATACATGCAACAATACCAAACACGCAATACCTTTTTCAGCATGTTTAGAAAGCATGTATCAATTCCGGGAAATAATTATTTTTTAAATGTTCTTAACAAATTACAAAAAATATTATTTTTTAAAATAAATTGATTCAAACACTATCGTATAATGAGTTTGATTCGGATTCAATCACAATATAAACTTTTTAAGGAATTAAAACTACTAATTATATTTTTTAAGATGAAAACTAGTAATTATATTGAATGGAAAAAAAAATCACAAATTAGAGACTCAAGCATTTATTATATTTTAGGTAATTAGAAATATTTAATGAGTGTATTAAACTCTCCTTCACACTTGTCTCTACAATCCTCATACAAAAATCTAATTTTTTTACACTTTGATCACATTATGTATTAAGTCACTAAAGTTTTTTTTTTCTATTTTTTTTTTTCATTTTCAAGACCTGAACATTAAAACCCATGATTGAGGAGAAGAAATCCCATTCCACTTGAATTGATAATAAATAGTTATTTTGAAGTTGATAATGTCATAAGCATGACATAATAATACATAATGAAATATGTTTGGAGTATCATGAGATATTAAATAAGGAATCAAAATAGAAACTACTAAAAGTATTATTTACCTTTAAAAACATCTATTGCTCTCCCTCTTCACCTCAGCATTATAATTTAAGGGATAAAATCCGTTTACAATTTTTTATTTTGCAAATTACATTAAGTACGACCGGTCATACACTGCATGATTAAAGTATAACCGATCGTACTTAGTAATTTATAAACAAAAAAGTTCATAAATATAACCTGTACATAATTTAATAGAAAAGCAATAAATGCTTCTTTTTACTTTTCCAACACTTGGTAACAAGATCTAGTTGACTTTTTGATCATTGTAACTTTAAATAATAAAATATTATTTTGTCCCCGGTTATAAATTATTCCAAAAATCTAACATTCTCAATAATCGTAACATGAATCTATTCTTATTTGATCATTGATCACATAATTACTCAAGCACTGATTCAATTATCCGAGTATATTTCACAAAATATAACTATTCTTACGGAATATATTAAGATAGCCGGATAAGAAATTATTTACCCATGTACACTTATCCAACTAGACATCCTTATTAGTTTATCGTTCCCAAGTCCATAACGTCTTAAGGCTCAGTATTAATCTTTGAGCAAGATATGCCATTAAAAATAAACTTGATGGGATGTTTATATTCCATTTTCTGACTTCAAAGTGAGATTAAACTCCACGCAACACTATGCAGACTACATTGATACTGCACTCTTTAATTTCTTTTCTTTAAAATACTGCTATATCCTAATTCCTACATTATTTTAAAAAATAATATCCAAACCGGATGAGATAACTGAGGGGTTAAAAAGTGAACAAAATCTGATTTAAAAAAATAAAAAAAAAGTGAACAAAATCCCTAACAGACATGTTGGAGAAAAACATCAATCTATCGGGACTACAGGGATTTTTTTATTAAAAGAGGTTTTTTTTTCCCATTAACTTTTTTTTAAGTCCATTTCTTTTTTTAATAAAAGAGATTATTGAGTTTGGTGTGTCGGTACATTGAAAATTTTCTCTAGATGTTGATGCAATGAATAAGAATTATACACAGACTATACGGTCCATACCATGTGAGCAGGTGTACAAGAGTACACAGACTATACGGTCCATACCATGTGAGCAGGTGTACAAAATCATTGAACAAAGTGTCTTATCATAATTTATTATTATTATTATTATTATTTTGTCTTTTAGTGTTGCATGATGAGAATTTCCTTTATGTAACATGATAAAATAAAGACCCATATTTAAATTATGTAAGAATAACTATATTCCGTAAAATATATGGGTTTTATAAGAATTATGTTGTAGGAAAAATGATTGTGTTATGTTATAGAGATTTGTTTTGCGTGCCGGAGTTTCTATTTTGTTGCGGGCGCCACAAAATGTTGTGTGTGTAGGAAATTTATTATGGTCATGTTAAATGATAGATAATAAACCCAAAATATATATGTGTATTTGGGTTAGTATCCAAGTTGTTACGTGGTCAACGGTTAAACAGAAATAGATTAGTATTATGTTTGTTAAAAATGTTACATTTTTGGAATATGGGTTAGAATGATAATTTTTTATTATTTAAAAGTTACGGTGGTCAAAAGGCCTGACCTCATTACATATATAAAAAGGGAAAAATGTATGTCATTTTTAATGATACACTTTACATCCTTTCACTCTCACAAAGAGGTGAGAGATCTTTAAAAAAAAAATTCCTCATTCTCTCATGATTTTTCTCATTTTCTCATTTAAAATGACATAATTTTATATCCTTTTTAATGATACACATTTTTCCCACAAAAAATTTCCACGAAAACAAAATTATGTCCCCTAGAATTGCTAAAGCTGGCACTTGTTATTGTCACCATATCATGGTGATGTTAATGCAAAATAATTGCATCCCAACGCCCACTTCAACGCCCCACTTCATTGTGGGGACCTTTTCCCTTTACTTCCCACCAGGATGATATTATTATTCATTGAGCACAAAACCAAACCTACTAGTACTCTCCACTTATATATAAACTGCCACACAAAGCTTATTTTGAATGCATCCTTAGCCAATTCAATTCAATTCACAAGTTCATTAACAAACACTCTCTCTTGTGTTGTGTTTTGTTCAGTGACAAAAGCCAATTAAGAAAGTGAGGATGATGATGATGATGAAGAAGGTCTCTAACTGTGGTGTGGCTGTGTGTGCAGTGGTTCTTGTGGCAATGGTCATGATGGAGTTGCCACACATGGCTGAGGCTGTAACTTGCAACCCAGTGGAGTTGAGCCCTTGTCTTGGGGCAATCACAAACTCTTCACCACCCTCAACTACATGTTGCCAGAAGGTGAGAGAACAAAGGCCATGCTTATGTGGTTACCTCCAAAACCCAACTCTGAGGCAGTATGTTAACTCCCCTGGTTCCAGAAGGGTGTCTACTTCTTGTGGGGTTCCCTTCCCAACTTGTTAATTAACCACCTTTCTTAAACTCTTAATAACCCTTAATTAAGTGTGAGATAATAATATTCTTACACTAATCAAGTATATCTAAGAATCTACCTTCCTTTATCTAGTTGAATGTGGTGTCCGTCTATGTATTGTATCTAGGAATTTATCTATCATTAGTGTGTTAAGTACGATGAATATGGAAATAATGGTGGTTCCAGACTCCTGCAGAGTGATGTTTTTTTGAGCAAATGTTAAAGTATATGTTTTTGTTGAAACAAATTAACTTTGGTTTGCAGATTTAACAGTTTGTTTTGGTTCTTGTCTTCTTGATATGGCTATAATGTTGCAATTGTCGTAAAGATCCTAAATCTTTTAAAATTTTAAGCCATTGGTTAATGATTCATGCATAATTGGTTTTGCATTTTAAGCATATTCCCTAATTTAATTTTTATAACCACTTTGATTACAGAGGTTTTAATTATACATTAGCATTCATATTGAAATGAATCTCTGACGTCATGCTATAATTTTTTTAAATAGAAATAAGAATAAATTATTCTACCTATTTTTTTTTTTCATATCTATCTTGCTAATTAGATTATGATATAACGATGTTGGAAAATGGTAAGTATAAAAAAAAGTAAGTAAAATAACATCCAACAAAAAGAATTGAAATAAACCCTCTAACATTAAGATGGAATATATAACATCATCAGCATTAATGCACTATAGTTATGGGCTTATAGCATTAAGTTCCTTTTGTTTGTTTGGAAAAGAATTTCAGTGGTCTTATACCACCATTTACTAAGTGATCCGACCAAATAAAATTATACAACTAATGAGAAGAGAGGAGAGAGAAGAAATAAAAAATAATTTTTTGTCCAAATATCACCTCTTGAATAGAAGGACCAAGTGCGTCTAGAGCACTAAAAAAAATTCTAATTGTGTGTCATATTGTGTAATCATAGTGGGAGGGTGATTGGTCATAAGAAACAGATCCGAGGATACACTTTAAGAGCTCTTATTGATTAGTTAATTAAGCAATGTGATTCCAAGGTTGAATGTCAAGAAGAGCACATTATTATTTTTGTTTTTTTTTCGTGAAAAAGAGCACATAATTTTACTAAATGAAAATGAGATTCCCTTAATTGAGAAAAAACATACAACGATAACAATTAAGTCTTATTCCATTAGATAATGATAATTAGATGGCTCAAAATTTAACATTAGTAAGAGGAATGCCATTTAACCGGAAACAAGTTACATGAATTTTCATAGCAGCGCAAAATCATAGAAGTGAGAAACCAAACGAGAGAACAAGAAGGCGACGTTACACTTAATAGTGAAACAGATAAAGACAATTGATGAATGTTTTCATGTCAGTTATTTCGTATAAAAGAGTATTTCCCTTATCAAAATTATTATTTTTAAAATGGTTTTGGCTAAAACTATTCAAACCATAAAAGAAATAGGTAGCTTGAGTGCTAAAGGAATTATGAAGCTATTTATTATTTGATAATATATTTTCATCCATGAAGCTTCCCTTCGCTTTTACTATTCTCTAATCTATCGTGTAATAGACAACGATAAATAGCTTATTCGGGTTTTTTTTTTGGTAAAAAAAGAAAGAAAGAAAGAGATTTTATGATGGTGGCTTGAGTGGAATGGATTATTTCATGTGTTAATTAACATAATTATGTTATGTTGAAGAGTCATAATTATATGAAAATGGGTCAATAATGATAAAAGAAAAAATATATATATGAGAATAAATAGTTACAAATTATCATCATTTTTTTGTATGGTTAAGATTTTTTCACAAATTAAAACATAAAATGATCTACGGCGGTACTATACAGTTTTATATTATACGATGAAAAGATATTAGAACCCGAATATATTAACTCTTTTTGTGTACAATCCAATGAATTGGCAAACTGGACCATTTGACCAATAGTAATATAGAAAACGTTTCCCATGGCAAATTGAAAAAGTTTCATGACGACGTAATAAAAAACGTTGTGTAATTTTAATTTAGTTAGCATGCATCAATCAATGAAGAGAGTCTGGGTGGTGTAGTTGGTTATCACGCTAGTCTCACACACTAGAGGTCCCCGGTTCGAACCCGGGCTCAGACAAGTTTTTTGTTTTGTTTTAGCATTTTGCATGACTCTGATCTCATCATCCAAATTGAAGATTTACTTACTGCCTCCTTTCCAGCGTGGGTACATGAAGAGGAAGTATCCCAAACTAACATAATACGGATACAAATAGAAGCTTCAGATTTCAGCTACTCTTTTGGTCCAATTACTTGAACAAAATGATTTCTCGCACGTCATATATATATATATATATATATATATATATATATATATATATATATATATATATATATATATATATATATATATATATGAGAAATGTTATACTTACTACTTGTTACTATCTGTACCGATGGAATCTATAAGCCCACTATGTTCCCTTATAGGATGTTGGATCACTGTATGGGCGATACCTATGGCTTTGGTAAAGACCAGGCCACGTGATATGATCCCAAGTATAAGCAGATAATCAACTCAAGTATAAGCTATAAGAGAATTCAAGTAATAGGCAAATAACGATACATAACATGCTCTCTGTTGTGCCCTCCGGGGGCTATTTATATTGTCATGGTATGGTTAGATCGGGGGGAAGGTCAACTCTCCTTGGGGTATGCTCCCATGATAGCAGTGTTGGGCGGTTTAGGCGCTGACGTTGTGGCAGCGCTGCACCCCCTGCTACTGGCGAGGCTAGCGTTGGGCAAAGGGAGAGTTTCCCTTTGTGATACCTGTGGCGATTGCCTTTGGAGGTTAATGTCCCAAGGTAAGATATTTTGGTGTATCTCTTGGGTGTGCTGCACCCTTGGTAGGCGTGCAGGTCTACGTCAGCCCTTAGGGCTGAGGTGGAGCTCAACGGGGATATGGGCCTGCGACGCTGGGCCGCTAGATGGCTGGCCTGTTATGGCTTATAAGGCCAATCGTGGCGATTGGGCCTTGCTGTGGCGATTAGGCCCTTCTGTGGCGGTTGGGCCATCCAGAACACTATCAAATCTTAATTGTTGATTTCCGTCAATCAACGGTTATAATTTATTACAAATTAATAATTAATTAATAAATATGATCCCATAAATTACAACCATTAGATTAATGGAAATCAACGGTAAGAGTTGGTAGTAACAAGTAGTACGAAAATTATGAAATAAGTATAACTTTTCCCTATATATATATATATATATATATATATATATATATATATATATATATATATAGGGTTTTATCAGAGTTGTGTTGTAGGAAAAGTGATTGTGTTATGTTATAGAGATTCGTTTTGCGTGCCGGAATTTATTTTTTTTGTTGTGGGCCCCACAAAATGTTGTGAGTATAGAAAATTTTTTGTGGTCATGTTAAATGATAGATTATAAACCCTATATATATATATGGGAAAAATGTTTATTATTTTAAATGACACAACTTATATCCTTTCACTCTCATAAAGAGGTGGGACCCACATCTTTATTTTTTTTGTCAACTCTTTCTCCTCCTTTATCTATCTCTTTCTCTCTCTTAAAATGACATAACTTTACGTCCTTTAAAATGACACACACTTTACCTATATATATATATATATATATATATATATATATATATATATATATATATATATATATATATATATAAGAATTTGAACTTCATTAACTGCACTCATATTTCTCTGGTTGCATATGTAGCTTACTAGGTGTGCTATTTGACCCAACTGGTGTGTTTTCAATCAATAAGCACCAATTTAGGTACATGAGAAACATATTTACGTTTTGGGGTGGTCAAAATTGCAACCATTGGTATCTTCATTTTTTGTTTTATTTTTTTAATTTTAGGGTGCCATGATTTCTCCTCGAGAGGAATTTGGATGCTCCAGAGCACTATTCACTCGATACTCCCTTCTCACAAATGGGAAAGATAAAAAGAAAAAAAAAATGAACAAAAAGGAAAGAAAATTTTTCTTCTTGTAAGAGGCAACCGCCGGAGTTGTTGCAATTGTCTGCACTTGGAGACATAAAGTTGGGTGGGAAATTTTTTTTACATGAGATGTGTGATTCAAGTCAAATAAAAAAAATAAAAAAATAGGAAGATCGAAAGAAAAAAGGTAAAAATAGGCCAAATCCAACCAACCCCTACAATTAAAAGCTTAAAGCTTAAATCCTAACTCATTGCTTTGTCTCTCTTTTTCTTTTTTTTACATAAACTTTATTAGCTCCAAATCTTAATAGATATCAACGATTCCTGAAATTCAATTTTTATCAAGTGGATGAGAATCGTACGGGATTTTTTTGCATTTTTTTGTGAAATAAAAGTGGCCAACTTTGGACCAAATAGACATCGACAAAGGTGAGTTTTTGATCGATTAACTCCTACAATTATATTATATTTTACCAATGTCTTTTTGTGTTATTTATTTTTTTTAATTATCATTATCGATTATTTCCTTAAAATTTTTGTTGATTTACCAAAACTTTATTTTTGAAGTGGAAGCAAAAATTGGACCATGATCGTGATTTTAAAAAAAAATCGGGAGCAACACCCCCAAACCCTCACCTTAAATATGCAGACATGAAAGAAATTTTCTGGGTCCGCCACTGGTAATAGGGATTACCAATTTTTTCGGTGGTCCTAGATCCCCCATGTTACATATTACTCTACTAAATTATTTTTGTTTTTGTTTTTCAAAAATCTAATGCCACGAGCCCCCAACAACATTTTTAGTTTTTAGGATTGCACCACATGAAATATCCGGTTCATCCAATTCTTACATCCCTTTTTTTAAATACTTCTCAATCCAACCATTCTCATTCATACCTATCATTTATCCACTCTCCTTAAATCTATTTCGAAATGAGTTCATTGTTCACAATTATATATTATAATGGTAAAAAATATATTTCAATAACTAATCCCTAATTCCTAATCCTTAATTAGTATATTATTAATCAAAATAATTAAAAAAATGATAGAATACTAAGCTCGAAGAGGAGAATTGCTATATAATTTGCACGGAGAGTTGGAGTTGGATTGAGAATGAAAATGAGAGTGTTTGGGTTGTGAATGAGAGGGGAAAGTGA
Source organism: Gastrolobium villosum (assembly GCA_032173675.1). Taxonomy (NCBI): domain Eukaryota; kingdom Viridiplantae; phylum Streptophyta; class Magnoliopsida; order Fabales; family Fabaceae; genus Gastrolobium; species Gastrolobium villosum. Next base: position 41,173 of record JAVKPL010011711.1, on the reverse strand, counting down.
GGTACATTGAATTGAGTATAAAAAAGGGGACGTGGATGTGGCAGATAGGATTGCGTCCTGTGACGTCATCATTTGTTGAATGAAAAAACAAGAGTTGGGTCAAACAACCTTAAGTGGCGATTTTCAAATTTTTAAGTGACGCAATGAGTTGACTCAGAAGTCAGGACTCTAGCTATTTGAGGAGAAGGTATTTTGTGCGGCTGGATCATGGTGGTCTTTTCCCAAAATAGAATTAAAGGAGGGATGAAAGGAGAGAAAATAAAAAAGAAGGGATAAAATGGAAGAAAATTTTCCATTTATGATAAAGGGACCACTGAATGAGTGGTGGGCCTGAAGCATATTAATTTTTTTCCTATTTCAGATCATCGAAGAGTTTAGCAATTTCTCATAAAAAAAAATTCCCTTTAAATTAAGCCGCAGTTACAGCAAGAACAGATTTTCCCTTCATTGCAGCAGAGAAATAACATGCTCTCTATAAAAACCAAAACCAAATTACATGATAGGAAATATATTTCTCATTGTCTAATTCAACATACAAAAAAGTGAATAAAACATACTGTATGATGCAACACATAAAAAATTAAGTGAAACTTTTTTTTTTTTTTTTTGCTTTTCTCTCTCTTCTTAATCTCTCATTTTTTTTATTGTTATATGAAAAAGATACGGGGAGTTAATTTTCTCATTTTACATGAGAAAATTATCTCATGTTACACTCACAATATATGAGTGGGATCCACAAAAAGATGAGAAGATAAAAAAATTAAGAGGGACCCACTCATGTATTATGAGTGTAGCATGAGATAATTTTCTCATGTAAAATGAGAAAACTATTTCCCAAAAATTTATTCTTATTACTATCTTACATTTCATAAAAAGTCTAGACTCAAAACTGTTAGTTAACCTTTCACCGACGCATTTTACATGACCCCAATTTTGTAATGGATACTTTTTGTTTTTAATGACCGAAGAAAATACTCAAACTTAACAATAATCTGTGTCTTGATTAGTTGTTTAATCACAATAAGTATGGCTTACCCATTAGATTAAGAATTACTCTTCATGGTGTAAATCATAGCAATTAATTTTTTTTCTTCTCTCTTTTTGTATTTATTTTCCAGGGCCAGCTAATAATAATCAGATATTATCATCAATAACAAATCATCAATCTTTAATTAGAAACTTTTATATGGAATTAATTACTAATTGGATGAAGATATTGTGTAGGCAGTGACGAAGCAAGAGGTATAATATTCTATTTGCATTTCTAATTTGGCAACATTATGTTATCCTACTCTTAATTGTGAAATGGTCAATATGGTTATGCTGTTGAGAAAACATGGTTCAAATGGCAAAAAAACAAAACAAAGACTAAAAAAAACAGGGCAATTTATTCGAATATAGTAAAAGTGGATAAGTGCTACACCAAACAGATACTCATCTATCTCCATAATCACATTCTATATATACCAATTTCAATCCTAATCCCAATCCACAAAACGTTTGACCCGCCTTCCACGTTCCTGTTTTATTATAGTAGTAAAGTAATGACTAAGCTAGTGTCTTGCATTTGCATCTATGATCTACCCTTTACTCTATTCAGTACCCTTTTTTTGGGTGACAAATGGATAAAAATTGAATGCTTCTGCTTTTAAATTTTACATTCAAATTCTTCCAATCTGTGAATAATCTGTGAATATTTTGTATCATTGTAAGTTTCTATTAAAATTTAGGGTTTGCTTTTTTTGCCGCGTTACTTCAAATAAAGTATTTACAGTAGGCCCAATACGACATTGTTTTGGGCGGAAATCATGATGTTTTCAGGGTGATTATAGTCTTTATACTTATAATTCTTTAATTTTTCAATCCCAAAATGACATCATTTTGAAAGTAAATGCAGATAACTTATCTGCATTTAGTGCATAAATATCTTTCCGTAAAACTTATTATGACATTCATTAGCTCTGAAATAGGCTAAACTCCTTTGCAATTAACTTATTTCTGCTAAAGAAATAATATATCAATATAATATACAATGATGTACAGGATGTATCATATGGAAAATGGGTTTATCATCTATCATGTAACATGACATTATAAAATTTCCTACACAATATTTTGTGGGGCCCGCATCAAAACAAAAAAAAAATTTGGCACGTAAAACGAATCTCTATAACATAACAAAATCATTTTTCCTACAACATAATTCTTATAAAACCCGTAGCATTATAAATACATACACAACATCAATGTATTGAGTAATGATGACAATAATATGGATAAAAAATTTCTATAACAGATAAAACTCAATTAACTAATAGCCAGCACAGCCACGTGCAACGGGTTAACTATGACTAAAATTAAGGCCGTACAACGGGATGCACAGCTTCCCAAGTTTAAGTCAACAAGCAACAAAAAGGAAATTTTGACAAAAAAAAAAAAAAAAAAATCATATCCAATTGCTAATGAGTAAACCCTTTGAAACTTTTTTTTTTATTTTTTTTTTTAAAAAAGAAAATTTAAAAATTGAAACCCGTGAAAACTGTATAACAACATACGCGGAGCCACGGCAATGTTTCCTTGTTTTTCTGTCACTCTGCGACTCCAACGTTGTCTCTCTTGTGTATATATCCTCTATAATATCCACTAGTTGTTACTCACAAAACGGTGAGTTTCATTCATCTCTATCCTTATCGAATAAAGCCTCATTTCAATATATATATATACGCTTAGTTCTTCATAATCATTAGTTTTTCTTCGGCAACAAATCTTGATACAGCGATTATTAACAATGTCTTCCGATCTCTCTGTTATTCTCCCTCGTGTTCTAATCGTATCTAGACGAAGCGTTCGTAAGAACAAGTTTGTTGATTTCGTTGGTAAGTTTCATTTCCTTCATCGCTTTTCAATAAAAATCAAGTTTTTCCATATATCTATCAGTGCAACATTGCAAATATATATGTATGCGTGTGTGTGTGAAACAATGACCCTTTTTGATAAAACCTGTTATTATGTGATTTTCAGGTGAATATCACCTTGATCTTATAGTAGGGTATGGCGCAGTACCCGTCATTGTTCCTCGTGTTTCTGGGCTTCATATGTTACTTGATAGCTTTGAACCAATCCATGGTGTTCTTCTATGTGAAGGAGAAGACATTGATCCTTCTTTGTATGAACAAGATACCTCTGGTCTTTCTCAAGAGGAGTTGGAAGAAATAAGGAGGCTTCATGCTAGTGATACAGCCATTGATACAGAGAAAGATTCAATTGAATTGAGCCTTGCCAAGCTTTGTCTTGAAAGGAACATTCCCTACATGGGAATCTGCAGGGGATCACAGGTTCTAAATGTTGCATGTGGGGGTACTCTATATCAGGATATAGGGAAAGAGCTTTCAAACAAGTGCCCTGAGAATCAAAGGGTGATGCATATAAACTATGATGATTATGATGGTCATAGGCACGAGGTAACAGTGGTTGGAAACACCCCATTGCATCATTGGTTTAAGGATTCTTTGGAAGAAGGGAAAATGGATATTTTGGTTAATAGTTATCACCATCAAGGTGTTAAGAGATTGGCACAACGTTTTGTCCCAATGGCTTTTGCCCCTGATGGTTTGATTGAAGGGTTTTATGATCCAGATGCTTATAATCCAGAAGAGGGTAAGTTTATTATGGGATTGCAGTTTCACCCTGAGCGTATGAGGAAGCCTGATTCAGAGGAATTTGATTACCCGGGATGCCCCTTTGCTTATAAGGTTTGAAAATGGTTTCTTTTAAGATCAACTAATTTTTATGATTAGTTAGTGCATTGAATCGTTGAGTTTAACATTTGAAATTTCATGGAAACTCCACTGCAGGAATTTGTGAAGGCTGTTATTGCTTATCAGAAGAAGCTGAATTGCTTAACATCTGTCCAAAAGCCTCCAAAGCTTAATCAGGAAATGGAGAACAAAAGGAAGATTATAGTTCGTAGTTTCTCACTTGCAAAAAACCTCTACAACACTGGCCGTGGGATGCGTTCAACCAAAGAGTCTGAATTGGAAGCTGGGGCAGAATTTCTTGAGGTACTATAAGTCACAACTATTTTGACAGTTTTCCTCATTTGTTTATTTTATTTGGTGTTTGATCATAGGAACATGAGAGTTTTAATGTACTAATATAATTTTATGTTTCAAATTGCAGTCAAACACAGCCTTGACTGTGCAGCAAGAAAATAGGTTAAAGCAAATGGGTGCAACTGTTAGAAATGCTGGTTCATACTTAGAGAGACTGAAAATGAATGAGGAAAGAGAAAAAATGGCAAGAAATGTGATGGGGAAAATGTCGGTGGAAAAGTTGTCTGAGCTTTTGTCTTTTTACCACAACATGGGGCAGATTTGTTCAGAAGTATTGGAAAGAAAGATACATGGCCTTGTCAATGACTTATAAGTTGCAAGCATTAGTTGTCAATGATTTTTTGTTCTTTTGCCGGTTTGACCATGCATAGTTATATGTTGCAAGTTAAATGTGTAACATTGTTGGGCTCAATGAATCTTGGGCGAAGGGACCCTCATCTTATTCCCTTTTGTTTGAATGTCTCACTAAATTTGTTGTCTCTTCGGTAGCTTTATAATGTAAAGAAAAGATAGCCACTAGTTTTGGATAAAACTAAAAAGTCTAGAGTCATGTCCGGTTTCTTTAAAATTGTATATTGTGCTTGTCCCTTCACGTTTAATAAACTGTTCAAGTCTTTCACCACTTTCCCAGTCTTAATGACTTAATATCAAGAAAGTGAGAAAAATAGAAGCTAAAAAACGAGCTATTCTACTTCCAACTCTTAACATGAGAACGATGTATTTGCCTAAGAGTTAAAGCCAACACAGTACTAATTTTTTTTTTTTTTTTTTTTGAAAGTGTACAATTTTTCACATCATAGTAATATAGGTTTGGTATTAACGTTGGAGATTGGTTTCAGCCAACAAATTAAAGCAACATAAATCCTTAGTTAATTGGACATTCTGATATCTGAATTTCTAATTACCATACTCTTAGTTTATAACAAAACTGATGCATCAGAATTTAGTTTATAGCAACCTGGTTTAAGGGGAATCCATAAACCACATGATTCAACAATTGAACTATTGGATTCTAGGGACCTAGAATTTGCCATCAGATTTTCATCCTTATTATACTGATCTACACTTTTAACGAGTTTGGCCACACGGTTGCATGTTCAAAACATAATCAACCCTCAATCCAGAGACTAATTTAAGCATAGATTCTTCACCAAAACACAGTCTCTAATCGCAGGTATATGTTTAGCAATTGCATCATCACAATGGCATCTTGGACAAATAGTGGGCATTGCACAATCCTTGTAACCAATTTCACTCTTAGTGGGCATTACCATGTTATTGATTTCTTGTCTCTTTTCTTTGTATGATAGTAAATTAATGTTCTATTGTCAACAATGTGGGTGTAGTTTGGTTAAGGATTAAATTCATACATAATGAGTGTGAATTTGAAATTCGCTTGCTGATATGAGAACATCATGGTCGGATCTTATTAGTGTTCTCTAACCCCAACTAAATTTTTATTCTTAAAAAAATAAAAAATCTGAGTCGTTTCTCTTTACCTTTTTTTTTTTTATGGCCATTGTACGTTTTTTTGATTTTTTTTCTTAATTTCAGTTAATGCTCTGTCATTTTATTTATTAAATATTTTTAAATTAATTATTTTTCCAAAACGATAAATAAAATAATTTCTTTAAAATGGCAAATCAAGTGTTGTTGAAAAATATAAAATATAAACTAATTTGCAAATCAAATTTCACATTTGGGACACCTAATTTTGTTATAAAGTTTGCGTAAAGAAAAAAAAACCTATTCGCCTAGCAACTAAAAAGTTCATAATTCTTTAAAGGGAAAAATGTACATCTTGGTAAATGACACAAATTTAAGTTTTTTTTTTTTTTTTAAGGGAGGGATAGACACAAATAAACCACATGTATACTTTTATTTTATTTTTGTCTTTATTTTTTTCAATGAGACTAGTCTAGGGATATAATAGGTTAAGCTAGACTAGACTTTCACTTAAATAGATCATATCTGTGTAAAAATTTTTATAGTTGGAATGACCTTTTAGTCTCTGTAGGCCCAAATTACAAATCCGAGCTGATCTGTATTTAAAAAATAAAATCATTGGCTTGTGCCTGTTTAAGTTATTAAATATTCAATAATTAAAAAATAACTAAAATAATATTACTTTATTATTCAAAATTATTAAAATAATAATTTTATTTAATAAAAAATATGATATTGGTTGACTAGTAAGCTTATAAGCCCGACATATACAGAAAAACCAATTAACTGCCTTCTAAATAGTTTTTTTTAAAGCCTAGGTTTATTCTATTTAACTATTTATAATAGATTAAGCGTGGACTATATAGATTATGCCATAAGTCCCTATAGGCCAGGCTAGCATTTATACCCAATGTACTCATAACATTTTAGTGAAAAATGTTTATGTCATTCTAAGAGACAGACAAACACAGAAAAAAATTATTTAAATTTTAAATTAAAAAATTCATTCACCTTCTTTCTCCCGTAATTTCCTTCCATTTCTATGTGTCTATCTCTCTCTTAATGTAAGTTATGTGATTTAAAATGATAAACATCACACCTAATTTTTTATGGCTCCTAAAATGTCCGAGGCACATATTTTCTCCTTTTTTAAAAATAAAAAACATTTGGGAAATGAAGAAAATCCGATTGGTTCAATTCAAACTTTTTTTATTTAAAATTCTTTGAAAGTCTGAAATGGCCCATGAAAACACGATGTTAGTCCTGTCTTGCTGCGCGTATATTCAGTCCTCCAACAAGAAGTTTGTAAGGTTAATGAATGTCAATCATTTTCTGAATTTAACGTCTGTTACTATGTTTTTTTCAATATGTGTCTCTTTCATGTTTCACTGGCAAGAGGTTTGGATCCCATTAGAATGCTCACAGCACTGTTCCCTCCAAGTATTCAAGCAATGAATGCACTCCTCATAAGGAACCTAACTTCCTGTCTTAAAAATCAAATCTTTAGGCCTTTCTCTTCCCACAAATTGGTACCCAGAAGAGCAAACAAAGGGTTAACTAATGCACTAAGAGTCCTTAACCTTGTATCCCCCCAAAAAAGTGGTACTGATATTGAGAATCGTCGAAGTCATCTTAAGCTCATTGAGGACATTTTGGAAAACACTGCAACCAATCCTCTTGGTGGCAATTCAACTACTTTGAGGACTAAAACTGAAATTACTATTCAGTCCTCTGTTCTTCAGATGGAACAAGGGTTGGGAGTTGATGTGTGCTTCTTGTCTCATGTTGTGAGTTCATGTGGGTCCAACCGTGACTTCTGGGGAGGTATTCAATATCACTGCTTAGCAATAACAACTGGGTTCACTGCCAATGTTTATGTTGGAAGTTCTTTGATTAGTTTGTACAGTAGGTGTGCCTTGTTGGGTGATGCGCACCGTGTGTTCGATGAAATGCCTGAGAGAAATGTAGTTTCATGGACGGCAATTATTGCTGGGTTTGCGCAAGAGTGGCGTGTTGATATATGTTTGGAGCTCTTCCATCAGATGAGGGGTTCTGCATTGAAACCAAATAATTTTACATACACAAGTCTTCTGAGTGCTTGTATGGGCAGTGGAGCACTTGGGCATGGGAGAGGTGCTCATTGTCAAATAATTCAAATGGGGTTTCATTCATACCTCCACATTGATAATGCTCTCATTGCTATGTATTCCAAATGCGGGGCAATTGATGATGCCCTGTACATATTTGAAAATATGGTGGGCAGGGATGTTGTAACATGGAACTCCATGATTGCTGGTTTTGCGCAGCATGGGCTTGCACAAGAGGCAATTAATCTCTTTGAAGAGATGATAAGGCAAGATGTTAATCCCGATGCTGTTACTTACCTTAGTGTCTTGTCCTCGTGTCGGCATGGAGGTCTTGTCAAAGAAGGTCAAGTTTACTTCAATTCCATGGTTGAGCATGGTGTGCAGCCAGGACTAGACCATTATTCTTGCATTGTAGATCTTCTTGGTCGGGCTGGTTTGCTTCTGGAGGCTCGTGATTTCATCCAAAATATACCTGTTCATCCTAACGCTGTAATATGGGGTTCACTACTCTCTTCCTCTAGGCTTCATGGAAGTGTTTGGATTGGCATCCAGGCTGCAGAGAGTAGGTTATTGTTGGAACCAGGGTGCTCTGCAACACTTCAACAGCTGGCGAATCTGTATGCAAGTGTAGGTTGGTGGAATCAGGTAGCACGAGTGCGAAAATTAATGAAAGACAAAGGTCTAAAACCGAATCCTGGTTGTAGTTGGATTGAAGTCAAAAGCAAAGTCCATAGATTTGAGGCACAAGATAAGTCACACAGCAAAATGCCTGACATTCTTTTGATAATGGATAATCTGATAGACCACATGAGTTGTTTAAGCCTTCAGTCTCAGATGTCTGAGGAATGCTAACTCCAATGTTGGGGCTTTCTAGCATTTCCAGCAATGACTTGCAGGTTTGGCATGGGCAGAAGCAGAGGACAGTCATTATCTGGTTGGTGAAATGTTCATAGATGACAGGACATTCAAGGTGCAATGCAACCAATATGGACCGTTTGACATTCCATATTTGTTGTAAGTACACTAATGCTCCTTGTCCTTATCAGGACCATAATTATCACTCTTTGTAGAGTGACTGGGACAGAAACTTAAGAAAGCATGATATGGGTTCTGTCCCATTGGCAAAGTGGAATCTCAAGTCTCAACCATTTGACTTCTATCCACTAATTCATCCTTAAAGGATGACAAGCAATTATCTTCTCGGCAAAAGAAAAAGGGAAAAGACTTCGTTGACATTTGATGCTAACATCTTTAAGTGTCACCTTGAGGCTGAAATGCGTGGGAAAACAATTGAATATCATGTACACAATGAAACATTGCATATGTAGAATATTAATTTCATGTTTATGCAAAATCCGTTTCAGTAAACGTTGCAGGAGGTTTTACATCATGGAGAGAATCTGAAGTTTTTGCTTGTTCTATGTTGGTACCCAGATTTGTTATCAGAAATTAATGAGTAAGTGTAAAAGAAGAAGATGAATAACAACGATTTTATTAATATCAATTGAGTCATACACTATAGTGACTACACTCAAGTTGATTACCAGAATCAAACAACAAACTAAGGATCCTTCCCTTCAATGGACTGGCCGATTGAAAGGAGAATTCACAAACCCACTGACTCACACAGCTACTGAGGCAATCCCACACTCAGTGCTCAACCCACCTTTTCACAATATTCTCCATATTCCCTCCCTCACTCATAACTAACTTATATCCTCCTCCCCTCCTCCAATATCTTCCTCTCCATTCATAGCTTGCCAAGTGTCCCCTTTTGCAACTGATTGTGGTTTGTCCTGGCCACCACTTTTATGGGCTCTTCTAACATAAACTTTAGCATAAGGTTTAATAGGCCCAATAGGCCCACGATGTCCATCAATACCCCCATCTTCAAAATTCACCTTGTCCTCAAGGTGAAAATAAGGAAATTCCCTCTTAAACTCCTCTAATTTTTCCCATGTAGCATCACAAGGTGGCAACTCTGCCCATTGCACCAACACCTCCACTTGCCTATCCACTAAACGTCTTGCTTGCAGAATGGCAGTAGGCTGCATTTGCATCTCCAATTCGGCAGATAGACATTGAGGCAGATCCAGCACCAACGTGGAGGGATGGACAGCTTTCTTTAATTGAGAGACATGAAAGACATTATGGATCTTTGAATATGAAGGGAGTTCTAACCTGTAAGCCATCGGACCAATTTTTTCCGTGATTGCAAAAGGCCCGTAAAACCGTGGACTCAATTTCTGGTTAAGCCTTTTGGCTAAAGATTTCAACTTATAAGGATGGATCTTCCGCAAGATATCCATCACCATCATCAAATGCTCACAGTGCTGATCCATACTCGTGCTGTAAATGAGAATGTCATCAAAAAACACCAAGACAAATTTCCTCAGGTACGGTTTGAAGACCGTGTTCATCAGGGACTGAAATATAGATGGAGCGTTCCTCAACCCAAAGGGCATTACAAGGTACTCATAATGGCCCTCATGCGTACGAAACGCGGTTTTCTCTATGTCTTCCACCCTCATCCTGATTTGATTGTAGCCAGATTTCAGATCTAACTTTGAAAATATCTCCGCACCATTCAATTCATCAAGCAATTCATCAATTACTGGTAAAGGAAATTTATCAGGAATAGTTACCTTGTTTAAGGCCCTGTAGTCCACACAGAAGCGCCAACTCCCGTCTTTCTTTCTTACCAAAATTAAGGGACTTGAGTAAGGGCTGCAACTTGGTCGGATCATCCCTATCTCTGACATTTCTCTGACAAATTTCTCAATTTCCTCCTTCTGATAATAGGGATAACGGTAAGGTCGGATGTTAGGTATATCTGCCCCTTGCTTCAGTAAAATTTTGTGATCACACTCCCTAGAAGGAGGTAATTCTGAGGGAGGTAAGAAGACATCTTCATATTGTCCCAATATCTCAGCTACTCGAGGATTACCTTCATGAGTACCTGATAGCTCCATTGAAGAATACCCCAGCTCTATATAGTAACCTTCTGCCTCCTTCCTCCACGAACGATTCAAACTTTGATAAGAAATCTGACTATACGATAATTCCGGATCTCCTTGCAAGGTGACCATCTTCCCCTGCCATGGAACACGTAGCCATAATTTCCGGAAATTTGCCTGAATATCTCCCAAACCCTCTAACCACGAAAATCCCAGCACCACATCCACCCCCTTCAGGTCGAAAATATAGAAGTCTTGAATGATCGATAGATGAGGCAAGACTAGGGTTACACCCGGACATAGTCCCTTACCTTGAACTCGATGGCCGTCCCCTACCTCAACCCTGAAGGGCTGGGATCGGTGAGAAGGTACTCCTACGGCTTCCACAACGCGCTCTCCAATGAAGTTGTGAGAAGCACCAGTATCCACGAGCACCATAACTCTATGACCTAGAATCTTCCCCCATAATTTTAGGGAGCGATTGGAAGTGATACCCACCACACTCTGTATACTTAGTTGCAGGGTTTCGAGTTGCTCGCTTCCTCCATCGCCTTGAGTCATGTCCTCCTTGTCCTCGCCTCCCTCCTCGTTGCTCACGATCATCACTCTCATTTGAGGATTAGGGCACACATGCCCAGGCCCGAAGGGTCCCCCACACCTAAAGCATAAGTTACGACGTCGGTGGTCTGCTTCCTCTTCCGGTGTTAGCCTCCGGAAATTGTTCCTCCGACGACCGTCAGCCGCGCTCGCCGCCGCCCCTGCCGGTGGAGTGGTTCCCCCATGATTCGCCGTCGCTCCCCCAACGCGATTAGGGTTCGCGTGTGTGTTTGAACTACTGGCCACGGATGAGTTGGGTATGTTATTAGTTGGGGTCTGTTGGGCTGATGATGCAGGCCCACTATACCCCCATCTATTTACTCCAGCCTTATTCCCCAAAGCAGGCCTCCCATTACTAGTGGTGGGCCCACTGTGAGGCCCATTACCTGTGCGGCCCATGCCTCCTTCTCCTCCTAACAGCACCTTCTCGCGTTCTTCTACACGCTGAGCGAGGACCATCATCTCACCGATATCTCCTGGTGAATGGAGACGGATTTCGGCCCTGATTTCCGGTTTCAACCCTGTCAAAAAAGCCGCTTGCATTAACTCCTCATCCGCTTGCCCCAACGGAGCGGAGAGAACTTCGAATTGTTTTCTGAACTCAGCCACCGTTCCCATTTGTTTCAACTCCATGAGCGCTTCATATGGGTTGCCGGACGGTGATGCGTGGAAACGTTGTAAGACCGCCGTCCTGAATATCATCCATTCCGCCAACGGATTCCGTGGTTCCCACCATTGGAACCAACTCAGGGCCTCTCCTTCCAAACATATCGAAGCCGTCTCCAATTGTTCCTCCGGCGGGATTCTATTGACCCGAAAATACCTTTCGGCCCGAAAGATCCATCCATATGGGTCTTCGCCAGAGAAATAAGGGACCTCAACCCTCTTCATCCTTTCTTCGCTTCTTATCGTCCTCGAACAGGCCTCATGATTTTCTCCTTGATTCCCTGTTCCCTCACTACCTGTTCCTCCGTGTCTCCCCGCGCGAACAATTTCTTGAAGGGTTCTCATCACCTCAGCCACGTTCGTTTCAATCCTTCGGATCCCATCCTCTGTCCCTCCGACCCTAACCTCCAATGTTTCCATGCGATGATCCATGTATCTCGTCACTACCATTCACAACTTAGTTCCCAGAAAAGTGCTTTGATACCAAATGTTGGTACCCAGATTTGTTATCAGAAATTAATGAGTAAGTGTAAAAGAAGAAGATGAATAACAACGATTTTATTAATATCAATTGAGTCATACACTATAGTGACTACACTCAAGTTGATTACCAGAATCAAACAACAAACTAAGGATCCTTCCCTTCAATGGACTGGCCGATTGAAAGGAGAATTCACAAACCCACTGACTCACACAGCTACTGAGGCAATCCCACACTCAGTGCTCAACCCACCTTTTCACAATATTCTCCATATTCCCTCCCTCACTCATAACTAACTTATATCCTCCTCCCCTCCTCCAATATCTTCCTCTCCATTCATAGCTTGCCAAGTGTCCCCTTTGCAACTGATTGTGGTTTGTCCTGGCCACCACTTTTATGGGCTCTTCTAACATAAACTTTAGCATAAGGTTTAATAGGCCCAATAGGCCCACGATGTCCATCATTCTATAACTTAAATTGCCAGAAGTTTTACTTCACTGTGTATTGGTTGTTTTGTAGTTCTTTAATCTTTACGCTTAAATCTTGTTGAAATGAGAGGTGATTGATTTTAATGACTATGTTCATGTATACCTCTTGTATTATATACTAATTTTAATAGTATGGATTTCCCAATAATTTTGGATTTGACATGTTAAATAATAAAATACTAATACCTGTTTTGTTATTTCTTTTATGTTCCTAGTATTTCCTGTAGTATTGTTGCCCTTCAAGCATTATTTGTTTGCTCTATTCTTGTGAAAGCTGTCTTCTTTTTTTGTCGTTAGTGATTAATTTTTGAATAGCAGGAACTGCAAGACAATGTCAAATTTGTTTCTACTATATTCAAAACATGCCTGCTTGAAAAGAGAAAGTGTTCCCCTTAAGTAAGGTAGGTAAGTAATCTATATTTTTAATTGAGAAAGCTATTCTATTCGCTTGATTGATCATCATATGTTCGTCTTATGTTACAGGTGCCATGGTATTAATGGTTGGAGCACAATGGCAATGTTTTGGGAGTAAATCTTGGTGTGATCAAGCCATCCCTATTTACTGAGTAAGAAATCTTGAGATGGATGAAAGGACTTTTAAATAGCTTGAAGAAATCCTGACCATGATTAATTCATACGGGAGAGTGGAGACAACTAAAATTTGTCATAATAATAATAATAATAATCTTTTTTCTTTTTCATCTCTTCTTATTTTTTATTTTGTTAGTTTGAAGGGCAGGAGCCCACAAACCTTTTATTGATAATTCAATGAATTATCATTATTTTGGGATGAAAATGGGATAAAATACAATATTATATTTCGGTTTTTATACTTGAAAAAGATTTTCAACTAAAATATTTCTTTTGAACATTTCATCATAATTTTTTTTTAAAATTAAATATATTAATTTAAACACTAAAATGTAAAAAATATGCAGTGTCAACAATTGCTAGCTTATTTTCGGTTTTTTTTTTTTTTTTGGTATTCATTCAGGAGAACATTTAATACATCAAAGCAGGTTTCTTTTAGCTTATTTTTTAAGAAAATAATTGTTTTTTTTTTTCTTTAAAAAAGAAGTTATGAAAAAATTATATTGTTTAAAATAAGTTAATTCAAACACGCACTCAGACTATAGACCAAAGCTAGATTATTTTTCTTTTGCAGGAGTAACTAGGAAAATTAGGTCCTAACGTGGGAAATTGGGCAAGAGTAACAGCACAAATAACTTAGGACTTGGTTGACCTGGACAAATTTAGTTTCAAGTGAGCAAGCAGACTCATAAGGGCATCTCATACTAAAAAAATGAAGTATCATTGAAGTTATTATGATTTGTATACGCTGCATAAGTCAATTTAACAATCCAAAATTTTCTACAAGTCACAATTACTGTCACTTTCTTTGAGTGGATTTTCTACATTACAAATCTTGTACTAGATTTGAGTCACATACTGTGTTTCTCTCTTTCAAGCGTTTCCCAAGGTTAACATTGTTGCAAACATTTTCTTTGAGCTCTCTGAATGGCTTCCCTGCTTATTGTCCTCCCTTCTATCCCTATTCTTCAATACATAATCCTCTTGATACTGATTCAGATACCTCCTTTTTTAAGCTCCTATGATTATTATAGAGACTGTGCTAATCTGTTAACTTGTGGGGATATAACAAACATTGGTTTTCCATTCTGGGGAGACAACCGTCCAAAGGAGTGTGGCCACCCTCTGTTGCAACTTACCTGTCTTAAAAACATCAGCTACATAATCATCAAAGATGTCAAGTACCAGGTTTTGGAGGCCAACCCAGATGAACATACTTTGAAAATTTCCAGAGTGGACTACTTGCAAAACTTTTGCCCCTCAAAACTTGTCAACACCACCCTTGACACTGAGCTCTTTGTTTATGGGTCAGACTACCAGAACATTACCCTCTTCTATGGTTGTGCTGCTTCAAGTGCTTTCCGCTCCCCCAATGGATTTCTTCCTTGTGTCTCAAATGGGGTTCCTGATGAAGGTGTTTATACTCAGTTCGGGTCTCTAGGTCCTCCTGTATTTTGCAAACAAAGTGTGGTTGTTCCAGTTTGTGTGTTTTCGATTGATATTAAGGATTTAATCAAAATACAAGGGGCAATCAGGGATGGATTTCTAGTGAGATGGATAGCAGGTATTGAAGAATGTGATAAATGTATAAAATCAGGTGGAGTTTGTGGTTATGACATGGTTTCAAAGCAACCAACCTGCTACTACTGCAAAGATCAATCTTGTTCTAATTACTTACCAGATGCCAAAGCACCTCCACCTTCAGGTATTTCTAAGATCATTGCCAACTGCATTTTCTGTATGGGACAGTTTGAGTTTATTTGTGCTCATGTAAAGTGAACATTTCATTTAATTTGCTTCCATTTTAATTTTAATTTTTTTTTTTGGTGGTGTGTTTACATTTTAATTTACTTGGTCCTCCTAATTCTTCCTTATGTCTCTGCTTCATTTTTTTGACTGACAAAACCACTTGTTCCAGTGGTTGAGTTTGACTGTAATCCCAACCCCACCCAACTACGGTCTTTGTTGTGTGGCTAATTCAAAGTATACATTAATATTATTCCTTTCATTTGGCCCTTGGTAGCTTTGAAACTAAAGATATTTTGGTTTCTTGTTCCACACGACATCTGGAGGCTTTTAGTATGAAGAGTAGAATAAAAGCCTATGTTTAGAAATTTTAGAGAAAATGAAATGAAAGTTGAGGCAAAATAGGGAGGAAAGAGATGGAATAGAAAAATAATTGTTTTTCACACTTGCCGACACAACATTGAACAGTTGTGACTGATGAAGGCATTCAGTAATTCTAATGTAAAGCCTCATTTTTCTCCCAGACTTGAGAAATGAATGATCTACCTCTATGACATATTTCCTCAAAATTTGGAAGTTTCATTTTGTTATGATGATGAAATTGAAAATTTGTATAATTTGTGACAGAAAGTCATGTTGACTAATTATGACACTTGCGAAGTCTCAAATTGTATGAAAAAAGCCTAAATAGTTAGGCTTAGTCTTTTCTTTTTTAAATAATGAATTAAAGTTAAAATTCTCTTTCAAACACAATCCTTTTACATCCAAGCAGCTTCAACTTTTTGGTAAAATGCTATGCTAACTATGGAATCAGATTATTATTTTTTTTGGTCATTTTTGGAATAGATATATACATTAGAAAGTCGTTATCTAGACTTGAATGTAAACTAGCCTTCTTTCATGTTATGAATTTAAATCATTATTTGAATTTTTTTGTATTATTTAGCTGGAGTTTTAGTTTTAGACTTTAGTCTATAGAATTGAAAAATAATCTGTAAGAGTTGGCTATAGTGACAATACGACTTCCAAAAATGAATGAACTTCCAAGATAGGACAGGTTCTAATTCTATAGAGTATTTTTGGAATCAAAGTTGGATAATTATCACATCATTCGACTTGGGATTAGCTTCATACCAGTATTGGTCTCTTTCCCTACGCGGATCATGGGAATATCCGGGGATGGTCAAACAAAGTGTCATCGCTACACAGCATGCATTGTGTGGGTGCAATTGTTAATTATTTTTATATTCCTCGTGTATATGCAAGCGGAAGATTTTCTTTTCATATTCGCCGAATGGCCATCCTCACAATTCCTATTTGATCAATGTTATTTTTACAGTTTTTTTTTAATATTTCCATTCTACATATTTATTTTATAATGAAGAAAGAAAGAGAGAAATCCTTTTTTATTTGTTTTTCCCTTAAAAAAGGTATAGAATAAGAGTGAACAAAAAAAGTTTAGGAATTAGATTTTTTTTATTTCATTAAGCCGCTAGCACATTGACATTGACCCTTTCTACTCAGCTTCTCGAACTTGTCTTTTAATTAGGCATCAAATAAAATATTTTGTTGTTACATATAAAATATAAAGCACCAAAACTTTAAGTGATTTAAAATATAAAAATATTGGTGTCTGCTGAAGTTTATTAAGAGACTAAGGGTGGTCAACAATGGACCATTCTTCTGGAAGCATAATTTTGGAACGTTGAAAATAGACAAATTGAAAATCTAGAATACTAGCTAGCTGGTGTGTATTAAACATTGTATATGTACGACTAAGCTAAGCTCATTTAATCAATGCTATATTGCCGTTTCTCTCAGGTTTTCCTAGGAAACACGAAAGTGTGGAAAATTTGCATGCTTTGAAAGTGAAACGTGTATTGATTATAACTCAATTCCCAATATAATCATCTACGCGCAGTTTATTCATATTTAGTCTTTATCTTCCTTTGTCCTCTCGGTTCCACCTTGTACCCTCCCTGTTCTTCTCATCACTTCTCCTACACTTTGTTTCTTTTTTCTTCTTTCTTACGGTGCAAGCATGAAACCTCTTGTTCACCCATCTTCCATTTTCATATTCTTTCTCACTTTCATCATCTCATTCAATATTCCAACATCACTTCATGCTGATGGAGATAGCAAGTATACAGATTGCACTAAAACTTTTAGCTGCGGAAATGTAAACCAAATTGGGTACCCTTTCTGGGGAGGAGAGAGACCACAGTATTGTGGTGAGCCTGACTTTAAGCTCACATGTGACAGCAATGTCCCCAAGATCAACATCAGTTCTGTCACGTACCGGATTCTTGCTTTGAACTTGAAAACACAGAATCTCACACTCGCCAGGGACGTTTTTTGGAATGGTGCTTCACCATCTACAATATCTTGTTCAGATGACTACAAGAACAATAGTACCTTTGATACCACTGTGTTTAAATATGATGATGGGAATATTGTTAACGTGTCTCTGTTATATGATTGCGGTAATGTTGTTCCAACAAATCCGGGTATGGTTCGAACCTGCAAAAACGATGTACTATACTATGCTCCACAGTTTGAGTACTTGGGAGTTTGCAGCAGCACTATTGTTCCCATATTTAAAGCACAGCAGCAAGCTATATCATCTGTAAATCCCAATACAGTTCAGGATGCATTAGATGGAGGTTTCGCGTTGCAATGGATCGATAATAATGAATGCAACACATGCTCGAGTTCTCAAGGGGAGTGTGGTTATGATGGAGGAGAATTAAAGTGTTTTTGCAAGGATGGAACTCATAAAACTTCGTGTACAGACTCAGGTATATATATCTATGCACGCATGGTTGTTGATTTCTCTGAGTCCTTTTTCTTTTCTTTTGTGGTATAAACTCTACTAAACATGGCTTCTTTGTGATTGAAGAAGCCGTATTATATATAATTATAACAAGACCTGTGTTGCTAACAAGACAAGAGAAGAAGGTCGAATATCTGATCTCTGAATTGTCTTGATGGATTATTTAGGAATTGTAGTTAATCACATGCATGTCAATGGGGT
This sequence comes from Gastrolobium villosum, assembly GCA_032173675.1. Classification (NCBI taxonomy): domain Eukaryota; kingdom Viridiplantae; phylum Streptophyta; class Magnoliopsida; order Fabales; family Fabaceae; genus Gastrolobium; species Gastrolobium villosum. The sequence goes on along the minus strand of JAVKPL010011711.1, from coordinate 22,968 downwards.
TAACATGCCTTAACCCTGCCTATTAACTGTTACTCATTCTTTCCCCCAACATCTTTGCGCCTGAAGAAGACAAGGTCAGCAATTGCTTGCTTGCACCAGAACGAAATTCCTGATAACGTTTGACTTTTTTGGTATACGCTGAAAAATTCAGCCTCCGGACAAGTTCTTCTGTTGACCATTTCATACATAGTTTTGACCAAACCATTTAGGTCATTCTCATGCTGAAGTCATGCCCACGCCTCATCCTGAAGTTTTCACATCTTTAATGGGTCCAAACTTTATTCAGTCTTTGAATTGGATTATATATGCAGCCTGTTTTTTGGCACAATACGTAGAACGGAAACTGGGTCTCAAATATTTTAATTAGTTTTATTATTGGTTAAAACGTGCCACGCCTCTCTTAACTTTTGATGTGTTCATGAATCATGAGTAAGCTTGAATGGTTAGGAATGAAGTTTGGTCACCAGCAGCCTGAACTGTTTGACTCCGAGGAACAACCCTTGAATTTCTTTAATTTTTATCAGGATTAGGTAATACTAATTCCAACATAAAATATGAGATATTTGGTGCACTGTTGAATGATTAATAGGTCACCTAAAATTTTCATTTAATTTGCATCAAAAGCACTGGTGCACTTCAAAACTCACCAAGAACACCAATAAGAAGCCAGTGGCATTTGGCATTTCCCTCTGTCAATTTATTTATTTCAGTATCATATTCAAATATTCTGTCTCTCCACTAAGCTATTTTTCTAAAGATGAAACTTCTTCATCTAGGCATCCTTTTGTCATTCTTAATCATAACCATCATCCTAAATCAAATCCCAACATCGTTTTGTGCTGATGATGTGCAGTATCTAAAATGCAGTACTTCATTTGATTGTGCTAATCTCCAAAACCTGAGCTATCCTTTCTGGGGATCTAGTAGACCCCAATACTGTGGCCATCCAGCGTTTAAGCTAGAATGCATGGGGGAAGTAGCAAGGGTTACCATTATGTCAGAGAGTTATAGAGTTCTTGAAGTCAGTGATTCTAGTCATAGACTCAAAGTTGTAAGAACTGACTATTGGAATAATACTTGTCCCTCTAACCTCAGGAACACAACTATAGGTTGCACTTTCTTTGATATTGGTTCGGATTCTAGGAACTTGAGTCTCTACTATGATTGTCCTTCCCCTCCATTTTCTGTACCAGACAGCTTTTCCCCTCAGTTTAATTGCAGCATCAATGGAACTCAAATGTTCAACTATTTTGTGATGGAGAGCATCCTTGAAAATGCTGACACTTCAGTCTCATTAAGTGAAATAATGGGAGCATGTAAATCTAGAGTCATTGTTCCAATTTTGGAGTCACAAGCTAAAGTGATAGAGACAAATTCAACAGTGGAAAATCTGAAGGTTGCTCTTGATAACGGTTTTGGCGTGGAGTGGAATGCAAACAATTCTTTGTGTGATGAATGCCAAAACTCTGGGGGGCACTGTGGTTATAGCCCTAGCTCAGGGGAATTCGCTTGCTATTGCAGGGATGGATCTTTTCCATCTTCATGCAGATCAGGTGAGTACCTGTAGTGTATTTTTTGGTTTTGTTCCTTTTAAGAGTTTTAGGAATCCATTGCTGCTTTGGTCTATAGCAACCTAGATTTATTAACATCTTCAGTTTTCATGGATCATTTTCTTGCCATGAATTGCCTACCTGTAGAGACAAAGAAGCCTCAGTTTTCTGTTAGTCGACTTCTGTGGAAAATGTTCGAATAGTCACCAAAATGTCACTCATAATCAATTTTTTTAGAAATAAGTAGCATTATATTGTTCATTTCCACATGTTGATCTTCCTTTTAAAATATGGGTTGCCTTCTTTGACTGCAATTACATTTAAGGTTTTATATTTCTTTTTAACTTAGTAGTTTAACACTAGAATTACAATTCTCATGTTGTAGATCGACAAAAATAAAACATGTGGGACCCAATACGTAAAAAAAATTTCCAAAAATGTTGTAGATGGAACGGTAGTTATTGGTAGAAATAAGTAGCATTAGGTAGTTGTTCACACCCCACATGTTGATCTTCCTTTTAAAATATGGGTTACCTTCTAAACTGCAATTAGATTTATTCCTTCCTTTTTATGGGGTCCAGTAACTCTATTATACCTTTATGTATATATATATATATATATTTCCATCTAGAAAACTCATCAATAAAAAATCACTTTCCCGTTAAATCTGATTAGTGAGTGTGAGGTTAAGAAAATTCTTATACGAAGTCTCTGTTTGAAAAATTTTCTTTATCATTTTAAACCCAAATCTAGGGAAATTATCTACCTGTAGCTACATTTAGAGTCTTAGACCCTATACCCCACTACCAAACAGAAACCAATTTTCAGATTTTGGCAGTTGTTTATAAAATATCTACAAATAATTCCTCCTTCCTGACATTGGATCTGTTTTTGCTGAATTTTTTAATCTTTCGTGTGTGCAGTAATAATATGTTTCCTTCCACTTAAAATTTGACACTTTAATTAATTTTTTTTTGTTTTCTCTCCTCTCTCTTTAATCTTTTCTTTTTTTCTCTCCATCACCAAATATTTTGTGGTCCGGGTGCTCCTGTTTTTCCGCTTGCTAGTGCGAAATTTACTATATTAAAGTACCTTGAAGAAGTAGACTACCAAGACAGAAACCAATTTTCAGATTTTGATCTTTCAATAGAGAGAAAAATTCCTCCTTCCTGAGAGGAGAGAGAGAGGAGAGAGAGGGAGAAGAAAAAGAAAATCAAGGAGCAGGAGTAAATTTTCGTAGAGTAGGTAACTTTTACTGTAAGGCAGGGGAGTCATCACTTTTTAGGTTCCAACCCCAAATTACAAAATGCGACAAGACGTCACCTCCTAGTTGGTCACAGAGTTAGAGGATTTCAAAGCTAAATATTTTTCATACAGTCAGCAAAAAGAATTTCAGACATAAACATGAGATAATATTTATGAAGCTTTACTATGAATTTTTTTAAGCCAATAAATTTTAGTTGCAAGTCTTAATCTGTACAAATTTTTTTGGGTATAGGACTAATGCCCCTCCAAACATCACCTTAGGCATCATAGTCATAAAGTGTGTGCTCTCTTTGTTTTTCTTCCTCTGTCTGTGTGCTCTCTTCTCTTTCCTTTAATATCTAAGTTTCTGGAGAAAATAATTGCATGAAGCTCCTTCCCTAAATCATTTAAGTGACAATAAAGTTAAACTAAACAATTGATTACATATATATAGGCTTTAATAGCTCTTCGGTTTGCTGCAGATCAGAAAATTTACAGCAACACTTACTTTCATCAGGATCCGGTTCCATATCTTTTTTGTTGTTGTTAATTTCATGATCTAGCTCCGTATCCTACTATAATATAACAACAAAAACGAGGAACCTATATATATATCGACATTTTATTCTCCCAGAATCATTTTCTCTATTATTAGAACTCGAATTCAAAATATCTAATGTGGCAAAACAAGATCAACAATTGCTATTCAATATGTTCTGTCACTTACTGTCATTAGATGTCACCACGTGTCTCTTGAATCTAACTAATGTATCTTACTAAACCCCTCCTTCCCTTTCCTCTGTAAAAGAATCACACACACTTACTTCTGAACCAGCCAAAACATTCAAACCATGTGTTCCATAGATTAATAGCTCGCAGCCATAGTTCTAGATTATTTGAACAACATCCATTCAACCACACGAGTATTTTAATTTTGACCATAAAATATTATCCCCTCAATTTTATATACACATACCTCATGACCATCCCCAATAAAATATTTCCCACAAACTAACAAGAAAAAACGCATTTGGCTGCCCAAACTCAAAACTTTCAATTTATATATATTTTTTTTTCCTTCTCATGTCTTCAAAGTCCAAGTCAACTAAATTCATCTTCATGTTTTATTTTTTTGTGTCTTCTTTTATGTTCAGTTCGTTCAAACATGCATAGAATCATAGTACTTCGTTCACACCAAAGCCAACAACAACTCTTCCATGCACTACAAACTATGTTGACCCTCTCTTCCCTTATCATCATCATCATCACCATCTTTACCTTCTCTCTTCACCATACGACGTCGTTACCCCTCCATGCATCACTCTCTAGTTGCCACAACACCACCTTCAACTGTGGCAACATCAACAACCTTTTCTACCCTTTCACCGGCGGTGACCGCCCCTCTTTCTGTGGGCCACCACAGTTCCTCTTAAGCTGCCACAATGGTGTTCCCGAGTTGAACATCTCGTCGGTGAGTTACCGAGTCCTTCAAATAAACTCAGTGACTCGCAACCTCATTTTAGCACGATTAGACCTTTGGAATGATACATGCACACATGAGTACCTTAACTCAACTTTTGATGACATCAGCTTCAGCTATGGTTCAGGGAACCAGAACCTTAGCTTGTTTTATGGGTGCAAACCCACTTCTGCATTCACCAAAACTCCAGATAACTTGTTTCACTGTGAGAGTAATGGGTATAAGAATAATTCTTATTCATTGGTTGGTCCTTTTCCTTTGGACCCGGTTCTTGGTGTTGTTGAATGCGATGTTCGTGTTGGGGTGGCAATTCTTGAAGGGCAGGTTGATAGGCTTGTAGAAAACCGCTCTTTGCTTGGGGAGGTTTTGATGAAGGGCTTTAATGTTAACTATAGTAATCCTTATGACACTGAGTGCTTTGAGTGTCTTGGTTCTGGTGGCCAGCAGTGTGGGTTTGATTCTGATTACAATACTACTATTTGTATTTGTGGCGACAGGTTGTGTCCACCTCCAGGTATTCCATTTTTTTTTTTTGGTTAATTCTGGTGTCTTGTGGAATTTTCTGGTGGAGATCATCTTTAGTACATATGTAGCAGGTATATCTGTCATTCAACAAGTGACATTTGGATAAAAAAAAAATTTCTCCTTTCTATACAAGCATGGCAGTCACTCCTCATTTTTTATTTGATAGATGCACTCAATGAATGATACAGCAGTACTAGCATAGATATTTCTTTTTCTGGTGATGATGTAAAACTAATGGTTTTAAGGATTATTTGTTTATGACTAAAAGTTAAGAGGTTGTTGTGGTCCATAGACTTGCATCTACCTAATTGTATGCTAATGATGCTTTCATTTTAACCCGAATCACCTTCCCAGCTTCTATTTGTATTTTGCCACTTGGCAGCTGATGGTGAACTGTTAGATGGTCCACTTTTATTTTGCATATTTTAAGGAGATTCATATTGGTTATCAGTTTTCACTTTCTTCAGTAACTTTAAGTTTGCAGTTATGTTATAGTGACAAGTTCACCCATTCGGTTAAGGAAGAAAATGAGGCGCATTAGTTTCCTATTCATAGTTGGAACTGAGACTTGCTAACTACCTTTTTCTTCACCCCTTTTTCTATCCTTGTCTCATTCCTTGTTCTGACATCTTCCTTTTTTTATATTTTTGGAATGTTGCAGGTAAAAGCAGTAGTAGCAAAGTCGCTCTCGGAATAGGTAACTTTCATTTTGTTAATTGATTGAGTGAATTTGGAAATTAAATTTTACTAATGTCTAGCATATTATGTCAGGCCTTGCTGCTGGTGGAGTTGTAGCCCTTGTTGTTGGCATTCTTGGCTGTATGTACTTTGTGAGGCAACGAAGGAAAAAATTTGTGGAGCAATCAAGTGCAAAGGACTTCTTCGTGCCTCCTGGAAGCGGAGATGCTGTTACCTCTACAACTGTTACGTCTCAAAGTGTCTCTTCTTACACTTCTTCAAAGACTGGCTCGGTGCCACCAAAGAGTTTCTACTATGGTGTCCAAGTGTTTACCTATGAAGAATTGGAGGAAGCTACCAAAAACTTTGACCCTTCTAATGAACTTGGTGAGGGAGGTTTTGGCACTGTTTACAAAGGTAACAAGAAAATTTTCCTCTGTATTTTTGCCAATCTCTTAAGGGGGCGAACTCGAGCAGTGGTAAAACTGTTCCTTCATGACTGAAAGGTCATAGGTTCGAATCCAGGAAACAGTCTCTTTGCAATTATGTAAGGGTAAGGCTGCGTACAAGGATTTCCTCCACCCCACACTCGCTAGTCGGGTTTAACGGGGAGTGGTGGTTTTTATTTCTGCCAATCTCTTACATAATTTCCCATGGTTTCTGTTTTTCATAAACTCTATCTTGTGATTGTTTAATCAGGTGAACTCCAAGATGGACGTGTGGTTGCTGTGAAACGCCATTATGAAAGCAACTTTAAACGTGTTGAGCAGTTCATGAATGAAGTTCAAATCCTAGCCCGCCTTCGGCATAAGAACCTGGTGACACTCTTTGGATGCACCTCAAGACATAGCCGAGAACTTCTCCTTGTTTATGAATTCATATCTAATGGAACAGTGGCTGATCATCTTCAAGGAAAAAGATCACAATCAAATTTTGTCCCTTGGCATGTAAGATTGAACATTGCGGTTGAAACAGCTGAGGCACTAGCCTACCTGCACGCATCAGATGTCATACACCGCGATGTTAAATCCAACAACATTCTCCTAGATGATAAATTTCGCGTGAAGGTCGCTGATTTTGGTCTCTCACGGTTGTTCCCAAATGATGTCACTCATGTGTCAACAGCTCCACAAGGAACACCTGGTTATGTTGACCCTGAGTATTATCAAGTCTACCAACTCACAGATAAAAGTGATGTTTATAGCTTCGGAGTAGTCTTAGTTGAGCTTATATCATCATTACAACCTGTGGACATTAACCGGCATCGCAATGATGTGAACTTAGCTAACATGGCCATCAGTAAAATTCAGAGCCAAGAGTTGCATGAGTTGGTTGATCCATATCTTGGATTTGAAAAAGACTATGCTATAAGGCGAATGACAACAGCAGTTGCAGAATTGGCTTTTAGGTGTTTGCAGCAGCAGAGAGAGATGAGACCCTCCATGGATGAGGAGATGGAGATCTTGAGAGGAATCAAAAGTGATGAGCTTGGTGCACGGGAAGCTGAAGTAGTTGATGTTAGGACAGATGAAATTATACTCTTGAAGAAGGTTCCTTCGCCGTTTTCACCAGATTCGGTTGTTGATAAATGGGTTAGCGGCTCCTCTGCAACTGATTCCTTATAGCTTTCTAAGATATCATTTTCTTTTGGTGAAGACCTACTAGAATAGATAGTAAAAATATGGTACTGGTTTTAATGAGCTAGATCATAAGTCATAGCCTTCCCATATCTCTAAAATATTATGTTTTAAACTTTCTTGTATGTTATGATGTTGATAGTGGTGGCTATGAGAGGTTGAATTTATTGTTGATACAAAACTGGTAATATATATAGGGGATAGAGAAATAATATATGTATTTGTTGTGTAAATATTCCCATATATTAGTTCCTTTGATGTATTGAAAATTTTACATAAGGTGACTGTTCAAACTTTTTGTTATACATATATGATATATGATTGAAATGAATGATAGGAAAATAGTTGAATCAGTAGGTACATGACTAGTGCTGAATTTCCCTTATTTTACTACAGCCGAGGGACATGCTAAGAAGAACAGCTTAACCACACATGCACGGCCCTGAGAGTTCTTAGGATTCAGGACAACATTGACAGGTAGTTTTGGATACTGTATGATGCATATCCACATGCATGTACATGTAGTGGTGGATATTTAGGCCATCTTTTAGCTCGTGTTGTGCTAATTACTAAACAAACGAGGGGCTCTTACTGAACATGTATCAGATGGTTAGAGTCCATATTTTAACTGTTAATGCATTTGTGATTGTGGACTTATACATTTGAAGTTGATATCCTAGTTTGGAGCTTAAGGTTTTGATTTAATTACATTACGTGTGCTAGTTTGGAATCTATTCTTTTATTTCTTTGAAATCTTGATTTTTAAAAAGGAAAAAGGTATTTCTCCGGTCACTGTAGATAAAGTTATCTCCAGTAAGCTCAAAAAGACGTCGTTTGCAATATATTATAATTACAAAAACATCTTGATTTTCACCTCAAAATGACGTCGTTTTGGGTTTATTGAAAATAACTTCTCTCCGTTGACTGTAGAAATCCTTTACCCTTTTAAAAATATATTAGATTAGAGAAAAAAAAAATAGTATTCTTTTGGTTAATAACATAAATTCGCCTCTTAAACCAATAAACCCTTGGACCTAATTTCGCTGAGTGGTTATAGAAAGCTCTCTTTTATAAAAACATATCAGAAGATAGAAATATGATAATTGAAGACATCGGAAAAGCTAATAAAAAGGAACAATTAATGGGAAGAAACCTCAGCAGAAAACAACCCACCAACCATACAAATGAAAACAACTAATCAAAATTGTGGACAAGTCTTGATAAAAAGAGACAAGAATAAAGATGATATACGAAATTAAAAAGTTTCAATCATGGATTGGGATAGGATTAATTTACATGGGTTTAAAAATAGGAAATTTTATACTAAATCTTAATTATTGATCTCACTGCCTTCAATGATGTACATATTTTAATAATAGAATAAATAGTCAATAATAATTGATTATAAAAAAAGTAATGGTTGAAATTATAACAATAAGTTTGGTAATAGAATAACTTGAAAAAAAATTAACATTTATATTTTGACATTTATTTGTTTACCAACCTCTATTCTATGAAGCACCGACACTTCAAAAACCCTGACGTGTCGTATCCGACACTTCCCGACACTCTCGGACACTCCGACACACCCCGACACTCCAACACGCATTATAGAAATTCAAAAAAAGATTCAAATGTTGATTTACGTTGAGTTTTTAGTTCCAACTATTAGATTCGTTGGATTACGATTATCATTTTATTGAGTTTAATATAAATATTTGGGATATGTTATGTTTCTTTGCAAAATTTATGAATATTATAGGTTTAGATTCATTTTTTTGTTAAATTATTGAATATTAAATATAATATATACTAAATAAATTAAAAATATTATTTAATATCAAAACGCGTCCTAACGTGTCGAAATCTAACATTTTTTAGACTTAACGCGTCGGAGTGTCGTGTCGTATCGTGTCACGTGTCCTGTGTCGGTATCGGTGCTACATAGTCTAGGATAGGCGCAAATTCTAAAAAATAAAAAATTAGAATTGTATCTCGTTATAAATACACTACTGACTAGTGAGTGTAAGACAATTAGATGAAAGGTGAAATAATCATAGTTTAAGAACTAAGTAGGAATGTTTTAAAAATCTATGATGACAATATAAAAAAATTAAAATTCAAAGCGATTATATACTTTTTTTCTTATATTTATTCCTTTACAAAAATTAATCTTTTCTTAAAACGTGTCGTGCCAAAAAATAAAGGGTTTAATATGTGTCTTTTTAAATGATGTAAGTTGTGTTCTTTTAGTTTTTCACTCTATGTACTCCCAGTAATACATAGTTATAACATGAAAAGTTACTATTTTTTTTTTTCACTTTCCACATCAACTGATATGACCGAGAAGAGAGAGAGAAAAAACTTTTCATATTATAACTATATACTACACAAAATACATAGAATAAAAAAATTAAAAGAACACAACTTCCATCTTTTAAATCACAAATAATTTTCCCAAAAAATAAGTGGACATTTGCACAGGCAAGAAAATTTAAATATTTTTTTAATAAAAAATTATGAAAGTATAGTCGTTTTGAATGTATTTACAAGTGTATAGCACTCAAACATGCCACATGTGAGCGTGACTTTATGGAGAGAGACACCATGAGGGCGTGTTTTAGGAGAGAGACATGTCCCAAGTGTAACAAACCCGTATGCACCCAGCGTATTAAACATACATATGGCAGTAGCGCAACTAATTAAATGCAAAATTAACTTTTTCTTTTCAATTATACGTCATTATTATTAACCGAGTTAATTAGTTAATCATTTTTCAAAATATTGCCTGTATGTACATTGCAATAAAAGCTAACTGAAATACCTCATATATATTAAGTGTGTATATAGTCACGGAATTACAACACGTAGACCGGACAATATCCTGATATAATTATACAACTCAAATCTAAATAAACAACAGAGCATAATCAATGTGGTATGGACAATCCCCATGCTCACCAAATAAGGCAACAAGTCCAGTCTCAGCTCAAACAATAATATCATGACAATAAGAACAACTCAACAACCAATCAGATCAGCATAAACAGGCAATAAACAGTCAACTAAGCTCCAGCCTCCTGCCGCCCAAGGTCTCAACCCCCCGAGGTACCTGAACCTGAAAATGTGCCCCAAACGTGGGGTAAGATCTCTAAAAAGAAATCTCAGTAAGACAAGGTGTAACACCCCGTGTTAACCCGGTTTGTTAACATACTATCGTATTAAGCCACGCTTAATTAAATTTGAGGAATATCTTTTTCTTTTCAATTATGACGTCATTATCATTACCAAGTTGAATTACTTAATTCATTTTCATAAAATATTGCCTGTATGTAAATTGCAAAACAACTAACTGAAATACCTCAATATATAAATTAAGTGAGTATCTAAAGTCACGGATCTACAACACGTAGTCCGGACAATATCCTGATACATTATTCAATTAATGTCTGAAAACATAAAGACAAGTCAATGTGGCATGGACAAATCCCATGCTCACCAAATAAGGCAACATAGCCCAACATAAAAGAGGAAAACATAAACAGCATCCTACAATGACAGTATATAGCAGCAAACTCTAACTTAGTTCTGGCCTCCTGCCACTAGAGGCATCAGCCCCAACACTACCTGAAATAAGCGTTCCCAAACGTGGGGTGAGATCTCTAAACAAGAAATCTCAGTAAGACAAGGGGTCCTCAAGGATCTTCCATCCCAAGCACACTTACATGTGCAATATAAGTTCCAAAAATAGTAATTTCAATATAAGTTCCAAAAGTATGCAGTGCAACAGATATTCATGCCATGTGTGTTATCACTATTCTACTGGCCAGAGAAATGCAGTAATACGTCTATTACCTACAGTAGTATAAGGAACATCGCTTGCACCACACCCACAGTCTCACCATGTTGTATGCGTCACATACTCAGGCTTATCGTATAGGAGGAACACCACAGACATATCATAAAGGCACATTGCATATAATAGCTCAACAGGATTTCCAAGTATAAAAGCATGTAACACAGCATGCATATAACCTATGAAGCACCGACACTTCAAAAATCCTGACGTGTCGTGTCCGACACTTCCCGACACTCTCGGACACTCTGACACTCCCCGACACTCCACGATACTCCAACACGCATTATAGAAATTCAAAAAAAGATTTAAAGATTATGTTGCGTTGAGTTTTTAGTTCCAACTATTAGATTCGTTGGATTACGATTATTATTTTATTGAGTTTAATATAAATATTTGGGATATCTTATGTTTCTTTGCAAAATTTATGAATATTATAAGTTTAGATTCATTCTGTTCTTAAATTATTGAATATTAAATATAATATACACTACATAAATTAAAAATATTATTTAATATCAAAACGTGTCCTAACGTGTCGAAATCTAACATTTTTTAGAATTAACGTGTCGAAGTTTCGTGTCGTATCGTGTCACGTGTCCCGTGTCGGTGTCGGTGCTGCATAGCCTCTATTTACTATAAGAAACAAAAGAACGAAATAAGAATCTTCCCTCTTCACCATTAAATTCTTAATCTAGGTAACTGAATGTCCGAAGCCATTTTCCAAATACGAATTCACAATGGCTTCATTAATATTTTTCTTAGCCACATAGTGAAGGAAGAAAGGTCCGCTTCATCTACATTTGGCTGGAAATTCTTGAAACAAAAGAGTAATTTGCACTGTTGTAAAACTCGGTCCGACCTGGTGAATCGGTTATTGACTGGTTGGAGTCAAGTATTGGATCGATCATACATTGACCCGGTCAAAACCCAGACAAAACTGGCCAAATCTGATCAAAACCGATTACCCGGTGATCTGTCGTGTCATACATTTAAAAAAAATCAAAAAACCAAAATTATTTCATATTGACAGAAAAAGATGTAGAACTCATTTTAAAAATATTTTGTAATTTTTTTTGCTAGTATACTCTTCTACAATGACCTCAAATTTCAACTTCCAATATTGAAGCAATTTGTTGAATAATAAATTAAGAGAATCTGACATATGTCATTTTAATGTAGTTGAATTTGAAAAACTTGTGTTCAATGTTTATTGAGAAATATGTCTATGGAGATTATGAGTTGTAATTTTAATTGACATAGTAATAGCGTACATTTTTATTTATTTATGCTTCATATTTTTGAGCTTATTTAATTAACCTTGTTTAATTGATTTTAGATATAGATAATATAATTGAATTTATATGTTCATATATATATATATATATATATATATATATATATATATGCGGGTTAACCGGTCCGACCAGTGACTCATCGGTTCGACCAGTGACCCAGTAACCTAGTACCCCAACCGGGTCGATGCCCGGGTCAGGTTTAATAACTCTGTATTTTTTATATCACGATTAACCTAATAAATTGTGGATGAAATATTAAGTAAGTGTTTGAGTAAGCATTACTCGAAATAGTGACTAATGTGCTATATTTTTGGCATTTATATATCAAATTGTCACACGAATAATAAAATTTACTAAACTGCTATTCGTTGAAGTTTGCTACGATTGGTAGCGAACTTAGTAGTCAATAATTTCTTGACACGTGACACACTTACGCAGAAAAAACTGACTGTCACGAGTCCAAGTGCGCTACGTTGAAAAAAAGCTGATTCCTGGTAGCGAACTTAGTGTGCTATGTGGGACAATCTCGTTGCCCGATCAAAATTAATGTATCAATCACAATTAAAAAAGGAAAAAGAAGGAAAATGACTATTTAATTAAGGGTTTATCATCTATAATTTAACATGACCAGAAAAAAATTTCCTACACTCACAACATTTTGTGGGGCCCGCAGCAAAAAAAAATTCTGACACGCAGAACGAATCTTTATAACATAACACAAACATTTTTCCTACAACATAACTCTTATAAAACCTTTTAATTAATGTACCAATTATCAATCATGTGTCAATCACCAATAACAATTAATATATCAATCACCAATCACAGTTAATTTTGATCACAATTGGAACGATCAAAATTGGTGATTGGTACATTAATTATTTGTGATACCATTGTTACAAATTCGAACGATGTTTGTAAGAGATAAAATATGTTAAATGGTATGTCATTGCGTAGATCTCGGAAATTTTTGTAAAATAAAATAAAAAATTCTAATTTGGATATTCGAATAAAAAATTATGGCTTTCCAAAGTGATTGATGATTGGTACATTAATTGAGATTGGTACAATCAAAAGTTAATCTCATTGGTACACTACTTATGACTGGTGATTGGTATATTAGTTAAATAGCTTTTTTCCTTTGTTTTCTTTACCCTTCCTGGCCCAAGCCTACCTTAAAAAATTTCAGCCTATATGGTGTTTTGCTACATAAAATAAATATTATTATTTTATTTTATTTTAATAAATTAAATAGACCAGCCTATAAGACTTTAGGTCAGGCTTGACAAAAGTGGCCTATGACCTATTTGTTAAAAAAACTTTCTTATAAGCATAAGCATACTCTAATTCTCTGAAAGAATGGCTCGATCTAGGCCGGGCTGGGCCGGGCTGCCCCATTTACACCCCTACACACAGCACATCAAATTCGCTACCCCTTGTAGGGAACTTAGTCCAGTCAACTTTTTTTACAAAAGTGTGTCACATGTCACAAAATCATCGACTGTCAAACTCGCTATCAGTTATAAGAAACTTGGACACATTACACTTAGTTTTTTTCTGTATAAATGTGCTATATGTTACCAAATCATTGGTTACCAAATTCAGTAGCTATTGTAACAAATTTCAACGTATAAGAACCTGATAAAAAATACTATTTGTATCGCAGATTGATAAAATACTGCGAAAAACGTGACAATCTTATCACTGTACCGCAATACTCATTAAACCACTGACAAGACCACGGCTAACAATAAACAACAGAAAGATTGGACCATAGTACAAAATCTCCAACTTAATGTGCTGGTTTTAAAACGAAAAGCACAAAAGAGGGTAACGAATAAGGAATGCAATTTTTTTTTTTAAAGATTCAATTAAGATTTTAAAGTATTATTTTTTAAAAAACAAAATTTGTTGGTATTCAATTAGAATAGTTAAGTAATATAAGCATTCAATCGGAATAATTAAGATTTTTTTATAGAATATCCAAATCCAATGGTATTTAATAAATAAGGAATAAAAAATATTTTGATATTTAATAAATTGGTTGTTAGTGACTTTTTAGTTTACGATATAAATAGTGACTTTTTAGTTGAAGATATTTTAAAAAATATTATCATTCTTATTAAATCTTAGACTCCTTCCCTGGAAGATTATAGAAGTAAGGAATAATTGCACCCTAGGTAACCAAATCGACCTTAAAATTTTGTAAAGTCACTTTTTCCTTTTTTTTTTTTTTTTTAAGTTGTAGGTTAATATGTTAAACTCTTAGCATTTTGGAATGATTTGGTTGATCAAAACTTCAAGGTCTTACCCATTAATAGTCTTTTCCATTTTCCACATGTTGGATGATTTATTTGTATTTTAGAGTGAATCAAGAGAAAAGGTCAACGAGCTAGTTACTGTTTAATCCCTAATATTTTTTTTTCGTTCTAAATCATCTAAAGTTTCGTTATTAAATTATTAAATGATGTAATACTATATTATTAAATAAAAATATAATTTTTCACTTATACTTTTTATTGAATTTTTTTGGCAGAAATTTAGGTTTAATATTTAGTTATTAATATGAAGTAGGATATTGTAACAACCAATTAAGGTTAGTACCAATTAATTTCACCATTAGATCAGTATAATTGATCTTCGATTATATTTATTTTAACCTTTGTATGGTTATGATTTTCCATATTAATGTTGCATTAATATGAAAAATCATTACTATACAATGGTAGAAATAAACTTTTCTACCATAAAATCATTAACAAATTGTTAAAGAAAAAATAAACTTTTTTTAGAGAACCTCCACCTCAATTGATGGGTCTTATAAATGGTGATGCTAGAAATATGTCTAACTTGATAGTTTCTGAGTTGTAATTTCGTTTTGTTCATGGGGCTTAGCCCCTCTTTATTTAAAAAAAAAAACTATCATCTCTCTTCCTTGCATTTTCTTTATCCAGTATTTTTTAAATTTAAGGGATTATTTTAAATTTATTGATTATTTTAAGGTTTATTTGTTCTAAAGTATCTAATGTTCATCGAAACGACGTTGTTTTGGACAGAAATTATGGTATTTTTGTAATTTTAATTTATTTCGGGGTTATAATAATCTTTAATATTCTAATTTTTTTAATTTTTCAACCTCAAAATAACGTCATTTTAATGAACATTAGACAAAGTTGTCTAAGGTAACATGATAAACTTTTCCCCCTTATTTTAATGCCTAAAATTCTAGATCAAGGAATGAATAAATTAAAATAACTTTTTCAAGTTCAATTTTGGTGATATATTTACTGAATACAATGTTTATTTATTAGACGTAATCGAAAATTCTAATCTTTTAATATATATTTTTTTCATAAATAAAAAATAAAATACGTTGATTTTATTTTTTATTTTTTTCAAATTACAAATTCATACATAAGAGTAAATTTAAATGATTTTGAGTGGGTTAAAAAAACCCAAATAAGAATAAATTATAAACAAATAAAAAAATATAGATATATAATAAGAGTAATAAATGGCCTCTCACGTTGTATAAAAAAAGTAGCATGGTTAGAGAAAAGACACCTTTTATATATTCCCCCGATAAAGTCCCTTCCTTACTCAATCCAATCATTCTCTCTCTCTCTCTGGAATTGGAATTAGATCTCACTTTCTCTCTCTACAAAAAAAACAACAAAACAAAACAAACAATCCCCATTCATTTTCCTATTCCGGTTTCTAATCCTATTCCATTTTTCTAAATGCACACGTAACAATGCCTACTCTCCACAAATTCAAGCTCTTAGCCACCCAATGCGCCGTCGCCGGCAGCCCCACCCGCAGCCCTACCACAAGCCCCGTCATCCACCTCCGCCGCCGCAGGACCCTCCGCATGTTCCTCGCTCGCCCCCTCGACCGCCGCCGTTTCCATCCCCCTCCCCAAGATCCGCCCCAAATCGCCGATAACGAGGTACGAGTCCGCCACAAACTCAAGGACCTCTTCATCTCCTCGCCGCCGCCGCAGCCACCGCAAGACGACAAGAGCTGCCAAGAACAACAACAGCAGGATCAGCAAGAAGAACTCCTCCCTGGCTCCGCCATCGGCGTCCGGTTCCGGACAGGATCTCCGTTCCGTCGCAGCGCCGCCGCCTCTCTCCGGCCGATATCGTCGGCGTTCCGGTACCGGTTACTGAGAAGAGCTTGGCGACCGGTACTGGTCACCATCCCTGAGTAGTAGTTTCTCTCTACTGTGATAACTGTACGGATGAGTTAAGTTTCTAATTTTTTTTTTCTTTTGTTTTATTTATTTATTATTTTAACTCTTGGAGAAATAATAATAATAATAATAACAATAACAAATAACAATAATAATTTTCTGTTATGGACGCTATCGTGCGCGGTGTGCGTTTCAGCATAGCCGGTAGAGAGGTAACGTAACTAACGTTTGGCGCGTTGCGAGTATGCGGGAGAGTGATATACGTTACGATGCGACGTCGTTTTGTGAATTTTGTACGTTTTGATGATTGTTTTGACTATGGTAACGGAATTGGGTTCTTTGTTTGGTGAAGAGAAGAAAATGCACTGAGAATTATTAATGAAATAATTGGTAAATATAAAATGTAAAATAATGGTGTTTTGTGTTTTTAATTAGATTGTGGTGTGGATCAAAGAGGGACAGGGATGAGACATGAGTGGGTGTGAGATAACCATGATGTTTTTTTAGAAGTCTCTCTCTATTTGAAGTTTCCTTGTGTTTCTGTTCAGAGATGTCTTCTTATTATCTAAGTTCTTCTATTTTTGTCCTATCATGCGAGATCTAAAGATACTTTGTCATACTTAATCATTGCTTTATTTGGGTATTGATAGATAATATGAAATTGGAAAAATAATAATGTTATCCTAATATATCAAGATTTTAATATAGTTTTTCATTTTTTTGCAACTAAATACATCCGTTGAATGGTCTTTTTGCTCTACTTAAAAGGGTAATAATACGTTACATTGGTATCGAAGTCACGGAACTATATGAACATTCTTTTGTACTTATGTATGCTAAACTCTTGATATGGTAGGCCCCTTATGTACGTATGTTGATTCAATGCGTAACGTGGGTTCTGTAACTGGTGTACTTTTAGAAACTTTATACTGAATTATCGGGTTCTTAAGTAATGATGTTGAGCACAATGTCGGCAAAAAAATGATGCTAGCTACAGATTTGAGATCTGAGACTTGAGAAAGTGGCAAGCAAAGGTCTTCAAAAGGGAATAGAATAGGCTTGCCTATTATCATTGTGTTTATTTTTAATTGGTAGTTTATCATTGTCTTTGTTGAACAGGGACAAGGTTAGATTTATGACCAAAGGAAAAAAACAATCTTATACTTGCCAAGAGAAAGAGTTTAGCAATATCTGTTCAAGCCTTCAAGGAATCTAATTGTCTATATGACCAAAATGTTCAGCCATTTTTGTATTGTCTTGTTGAAGTCACGTCAGAATGCATTGTTGTTGCTGTTGTGCTCTGTAATATCCGTTTAAGTATCTTCACAGGCCCACCTCGTGCATCATTGAGATACCTTCTCTCTTATAAGCTTTTCTATATACACTTTTTGGGGTACAAGACAATATTTTTTCTTTCGGGGATACGAGACAAATTTAAACATCATAATTATGATCTTACACAGAAGAATTGGATCCATCCAGATACTTACTTCCGGGTATTGTCAATTAATTGAGAGATACAAGTTATTATTTTAAATATAGAATGAAGGAATAGGATAGTGTGACACACAAATAATATTACGCATAATGTTACGACCACGTCTTAAAACAGTTATTATTTTTCAAATTAAATTTATTAATTAATTATTATTTCGCAATAAATAATAACCGTTGATTGGCGGAAATCAACGGTTAAGATGTGGTCGTAACATTATTTGTGTGTCACAATATCCAATGAATGAATTATAAAAGTCTTCCAGTTTATAGTAGTAAACTATATAAATAGATCGGGTATTTTTTATTTTTTATTTTACTTAAACTGGGATTTCTGTGCCTTACATTATAATTATAATATGTCGGCCTTTCTTAATAAAAGAATAACTCCTCAATAAATAACATTAAATTCTCTCGAGTTTTCAACAATTTTATCAAGTCAAATATGAGTAACAGACTTAACAGTTTGATTTATGCCGAACTTGTCTGTTAATGATTTTAATTTTTAAAACTTTTAAAAAGTAACTGAAGGTAGATATAAAATGTGACCCTTCTTATAAAAGACTATAATTTAATTTAAAATCTAACATTCCTGTCTAATGAACTATTTTATTTGCAAAAAGAGAAACATGGAAATTGGTATATCGCTTTGCCTTCAACTTCAAGTCTACAATCGATGTGAAATCCTTTTGGACACGTTAGTGGGAATCTCTTTCCCTTCTGGACTAGATAGAAAAGGCAAATGACAATCGATGTTTCTTTCGTAACAAATTTTTAGAGTTTCAGGGGGTTGGCCACGGGAGAAATTTTTTGTTATCAAAAAAATAAATTTGCTCTAAATATAATGGGAAGAATTTTTTGTAGGATAAGTTAAAAAAAAATATTTGGTAGGTCAAAAAATTTCTGGAAAAATTGGATGAATTTTAATGATGCTATGTGTAAAATTTTATCACCGCAGAGAAAACTTTTTTTTCCATCTAATCCATGATAAAATTTCACCGATACTTCATGTGTTAAAAAACTAGACGGGAAGAATTTTTCTCCTACCCCTTTAACTCTTCCTCCTACCAAATACGGTCACATATTTCTCCTTACCCTCTTTTCCCCATGCAATTTTTTTTTTCTCTCCTACCAAACACCCCCTTGAGTCTTTATCATAGTTCAGAATAAAAACACGAGGCAAAAGAAAGAAAAATATAATATCATCATTGAATAGCTCTCTTACTCATGACTAATGGCTAATGCACATCTCATATGTGAATTTAATACAAAACATTTACATTTACCAATTGTAAAAAAAAAAAAAAAAAGTCTATACTATTGTTACCAATTTATGGAATAGAAATTTGTACTGTGTATATACATGCTAGCATGTATTACATTGTATTTTATGGGTGTAGTCATGTCATGACGTGCGTTGTGAATTCTATCAAATATATAACACTATAGATAGGGCTTTATCTAACCATCACTGTCGACTTAAGTAATAGTCTCACAATTATAATTGTAACCGAAAATGTAGCTTAATTGATTGACAAAACTGAAGAATGATAAGAATAATTAATTGGTATTGAAATTTGAAACTATATGTTTCCATTTGAGATAAATCTCGCCTTCTTTCTGGTTGTTACAACTTATGATTGCTTTTTACCTAATACTTTGACGAAACCGATCACAATTCGAATACCTGGGACTGTCTTATTGATTGCCCGTTACTAGTTCCCACCTCCTATGATTGTTAATTACCGAAATCAGAACTTGATTTATTAAATCATCTTGCACTTCCTATAGCTAACAAAACATTTTTGTGGAGGGAATAAATTTTTGGTGCTATTGTTGCACCAAGATTCAGTGCATATCATCAATAGGAGCATTACAAATTATAGGAGAGAAAAAAAATTTGGCAGAAAAAATAAAATTTAGTTGACATGTAATATTTTTATTGATGGGATGTACTGAATCTTTGATATAACAGTAGCACCAAAGATTTATTCACGTGGAAGGCAGTACTTCTTAAAAACTGCATGCGAAAATTATTTAACGAAACTCAAGATAAGTAATGGATATTTATTTTTATTATTATGTTTTAGGATTTATCATCTAGCAGCATTTAACATGACCACAAAAAATTTCCTACACACACAACATTTTGTGGGGCCCGCAACAAAAAAAATTATGGCACGTAAAACAAATCTCTATAACATAACACAATCACTTTTCCTATAACATAACTCTTATAAAACTCCATATTTTATATCATTTTGTATTTTTGTTGCCTTTGTATCATAAAGTTTTCTAACCAGAAAAGCCCAAATTAAGGAAATCTTTGTTTAGATCTCCATCACCCTGACAAAGTATATTGCGCAGGTGGTTTCGATTTTCTAATGAAATAATACATTTACGATTTGCCGACCCCACCATTTAAGAAGTTATTATGAAGGAAAGATGTCGGAAGGGGAAAGTGAAAGAACAAAAACTACACAGAAAAGTGACATGCAACCTCTTTAAGTTTCTAACTTATAAACGATAAGAAAGCTAAAGAAAAACCTCCATCTTACTAGCAAGGCCAAGTCCATGCTTTAAAATTATCCTCTTAGGTAGGTTAGGGAAGCTTATGGTAGGCAGGAATCATTATTGTTGATCTTTTATGAGAAAATCAAACATCAGAAACGATATTGTGCAACAGCTTATTTTATTCTGACTAATGAACTTGATTTAAATACAAAACTGAGCTCATGTGGTTGCCACTAACCAGCTGATTTTGTTGGTCCACAAAATCAGCAACAAACTAACAAAGCAATAACAATAAAATGAAGTAAACAAACTCCTAAACAGAAAACTAAACGATTTAAAAAAACAACTAATTAACTCCTAAAAAATAGGACATCAACAACAGCCTTGAAACACCAACATTCTCCTCCTGGATCAAGTGCTGCACACTCCTAGCTTCTCCCTGAGAAATTCAAATCAACTAACATGAAATGACTTGGTGAATATATCTGCAATTTGGTTTTCTGAATTGCAGTACATTAGCTTCACTTCTCCAGCCTTCTGCACTTCTCTCAAAAAATAATACTTGATCTTAAAATGCTTTGTTCTTCCATGAAATACTGGATTCTGTGAAATAGCTAGAGCAGCTTGGTTATCCACAAATACTTCTATGCCTTCTTTTTGCTCCAAATGCAGGTCATCCATCAGCTTCTTCAACCATAATGCTTGGTTCACAGCTGCAGTAGCTGCAATGAACTCAGCTTCTGCAGTTGATTGGGCCACTATTTCCTGCTTCTTTGAACACCAAGAAAAACAAGCTGACCCAAATGTAAAACAATAACCCGAAGTACTTTTCATATCATCCACTGATCCAGCCCAGTCACTGTCGGAATACCCTTGCAACTTAAACTTCTGAATTCTACAGAATTTGATTTCATATGAAAGAGTACCTTTCAAGTACCTTAACACCCTTTTTGCAGCTACCATATGCAGTTCACTTGGACAATTAAGAAACCTAGACAAGACACTTACGGTAAACATAATGTCAGGCCTAGTTGCAGTGAGATACATAAGGCAGCCAATTAAACTCCTATAAACTCTTTCATCTGCAGATTCCGATGCATCTTTCTTTTAAAACTTTTCCTTTTGACCCATTGGAGTACTTACACTCTTGCACTCCTCCATGTTGAATCTTTTCAGAATCTCCTTCAAGTACTTCTTTTGATAGATAAAAATTTCATTTTCAGTTTGTCTAACCTCCATCCCCAAAAAATATGACATCTCACCAAGATCAGTCATTTCAAACGTTTTCATCATTTCCCTTTTGAATGCAGTAATCTGAGAATTATTACTCCCTGTTACCAGCATATCATCCACGTAAAGAGACACCACCACTAAGTCAGATGCTAACTTCTTAACATATAAAGTGGATTCACTAAGACTTTTTATGAAACCCAAACCCAGCAAGTGCTCATCCATCTTGTTGTACCATGCTCTAGGAGCTTGCTTCAAACCATAGAGAGCTTTTCTCAGCAAATAAACCTTCTCCTCCTGATCTGGTGTGACAAAGCCTTCTGGCTGCTCAACATAAATCTCCTTTTGCAACTCTCCATTTAAAAAAGCAGATTTCACATCTAACTGATACACTTTCCATCCTTGTTGAGCTGCCAAGGCAAGAATCATTCTAATTGTATCTAGTCTTGCAACCGGAGCAAAGGTTTCTGAGAAATCAACTCCCCAAACCTGTGCATATCCCTTCACCACTAACCTGGCTTTATGCTTGTTCACTGAGCCATCGGGATTGAGTTTGGTCCTGAAAACCCATTTTACTCCAATCACTTTCCTGTCCTCAGGTCTTTCTATTAGCTCCCATGTCTGATTTTTTCTATCATAGCCAACTCTTCCTTCATAGCATTCATCCACCTCTGATCACTTTTAGCTTCCTCATAACTTGAAGGTTCCAAAACAGCCACACTACACCTCTGATATATATCAGTCAGAGATCTGGTACCTCTAATTGGATCATCATCTACTAGCTCATCATAATCCAGTGAGACCTCCTTATGCTTTGCTTGTGGCTCATCTGTCCAGCCCCACTGCTCATCTTCTAGGAACTGAACATCCCTGCTATTGATCACCTTCTTTGTTTGCGGTTGATAGATCTTGTAGGCTTTTGACACCAGACTATAGCCAATGAAAATTCCAGGTTCAGCTTTTTCTCTCAGCTTGTCTCTCTTGACCTGTGGAATGTGAGAAAAACACAGACAACCAAACACTTTCAAATTTTTTATAAATGGCTTGAAACCAAACCAAGCTTCGAAAGGTGTCTTCTTTTCCAGTACCCTTGTAGACAGCCTGATAACTCATATTTTATTACACTTATTTGTTACTCTTGGTTGGTAATTTTAGGTTTTATTTGAATTAAATAAAGGTATTTTGGGTTAAATTAGAATTCTAGTTTTTAATTGGGTTTAATTGATTTTCGTCATAATTTTCCAGATTTACACTACTTTCGTATTT
>JAVKPL010011710.1:0-53474 GCA_032173675.1 Gastrolobium villosum | reverse complement strand
CATTAAGCATAACTTTTAGATCCGTGGGTAGAAGTATATCAATCTCCAACCTCCTGAACTCTTCATATAATTCATTGGGTACTACAAAAGCATTAAGGGTATGTCTAGATTTCCTACTAAGTGCATCGGCCACTACATTGGCTTTGCCTTCGTGGTATTTGATCTCGAGTTCATAATCCTTAATGAGTTCTAACCACCTCCTTTGCCTCATGTTAAGCTCCTTCTGGGTGAAGATATACTTCAAGCTCTTGTGATCCGTGTACACCTTACAAGTGGAGCCATATAAATAATGCCTCCATATTTTCAGAGCAAAAACCACAGCAGCCAACTCCAAATCATGGGTGGGATAATTTTCTTCATGCGACTTCAACTGCCTAGAGGCATACGATATCACCTTTCCGTGTTGCATTAGAACACAACCGAGTCCATTTTTGGAAGCATCACTAAAGATCTCAAATCCATTCGTTCCTGATGGCAATGTTAAAATCGAAGCTGAAGTAAGACGCTTCTTGAGTTTTTGAAAAGAGACCTCACAAAATTCATCCCAGTGAAACTTTGTTGTTTTACGTATTAACCTTGTCATTGGCTGAGTTGTCTTCGAGAAATCCTTCACAAACCTTCTATAATAACCTGCCAAACCGAGAAAACTCCTGACTTCCGCAATATTTGTAGGCCTAGGCCACTCAGTGATAGCTTTAATCTTCGCTGGATCAACAGAAACTCCCTCTTGAGATATTACATGACCCAAAAAGGCAACCTTTTCCAGCCAAAACTCACATTTTGAGAGTTTTGCATACCATTTCTTCTCTCTTAGAATATCCAACACAATCCTCAGATGTTGCTCATGCTCTTCCCTCGTCGTGGAGTACACCAAAATATCATCTATGAAGACCACCACAAATTGATCTAAGTATTGGTTGAAGGTTCTATTCATCTGATCCATAAAAGCTGCCGGGGCATTCGTTAAGCCAAAAGGCATGACCGTAAACTCATAGTGCCTATATCTGGTACGGAAGACCGTCTTTGGGATGTCATCTTCCTTGATTCGTACTTGATGATATCCAGTCCTCAGATCTATCTTTGAGAACATACCTGCTCCTTTCAATTGATCAAACAAGTCTTCAATCCTTGGCAATGGGTATTTGTTCTTTATGGTCACCATGTTCAGATCCCTATAATCAATACACAACCTCATACTCCCATCTTTCTTTCGCACAAACAAAACTGGAGCTCCCCACGGCGAAACACTCGGCCTTATGTACCCCTTGTTTAACAGTTCTTCAAGTTGGGTTTTTAACTCCTTCAATTCTGCCGGAGCCATCCTATATGGCACTTTTGATATCGGAGCAGTACCGGGCATAAGATGTGGCATACCAGGAATCTCTTCGGGAAAAACATCTGCATACTCTTTGACCACGGGTATTTGTTCAATCTTCTCCTCGAGAGTTAAGTCGCGTACGTTGCACAAATAAACTGGGTGTCCCTTTATAAGTAAACTCTTAATAGTCATAGCAGAGACTATCTGAATGGAAGGTTTGGGTACAACACCTTTACAAGAGAGGTATTTCCCTTTTGGTCCCTTAAAAGATATCTTTTGCTCCCTACAATCTAGCTTAGCCCTATACTTGCTAAGCCAATCCATTCCTAAAATGACATCGAAATCCGCCAAGTCGAACTGGACTAGATCAGCTGGTAGCTCAGAACCAGCTATACTAATCGGAATGTTTTCATAAACATTGGAGCAAGAGACAACAGCTCCAGAGGGTAAAGTAATATTGGTTGAGAAGGTAGAAGATGGTACCATTCTCATTTTCTCCATAAAAGAGGATGAAATAAAGGAGAGTGATGCACCGGTGTCAAACAATATATAAGCAGGTACAAACTGAAGTAAGAAGGTACCTGTAATAACATTTGGGTTTGTCGCAGCCTCAGTGTGATTCATGACATAGATCCTTCCTTGACTCCTTGTGGTTTGATTAGCAGCATTCTGACCTGTCGCTTGATTTGCTCCAGCTCCATTGTTGGGATTTCCAGTAGTGGCATATTGCCCATTTCCTCCATTTCCATTTTGAAAGTTCTGCTGGTAGCGGGGCTGATTGTCATTGTTCCTACCCCCTTGGTTGTTATTCCCATTTCGTCCTCCATCTGGTTTTGGTTGTCCTCCTTGAGAGCCTGATTGCTGATTGAATCCCCTGACAGTACACTGGTGAGCCTTGTGCCCCTTGCCACCACACTGAAAACAACTTATAAGTTCTCCATTGCACCTCTTCCCAGGGTGTGCCTGCTTGCCGCATACTTTACAAGAGTTTGGTTTTGTTCCTTGAACTTGGATCTTGAGTTGATTCTCGCCATAATTACCTATGTCAGCATACTTCTGTCCCTGTGGTTGTTTGTCACTCCAGTTATTGCCCCTGTTATCATAACGAGGCTTCTTATCATCGCTAACTTGTTGAGGACCACTGCCAAATTGCTTTCTCTTGTTCCTCTCCATGACTTCCTCTTCAGTTTGTAAGATGTCAAAAATGTTCAAAGCTCGTTCATAAGCTTCCTGGAAGGTCTGTGATGGTATACCTCCCAAGGACTTCTGAATTTTGAATGTCATCCCTTTTTCATACTTACGTGCCCTGTCGCTCTCCGTAGGAATAAGATTTGAAGCAAAGCGCAAGAGCTCAATGAATTTGTCAGTGTACTACTGCACTGTCATCTTTCCTGCCATCCTGAACCTTGCAAACTCTTCCTGTTTCTGCCACTTAATTGCGTCGGGGTAGAATCTATTGCGGACTCGTTCCTTGAAAATCTCCCAGTTAAATCCCTCTTCAGCTATGTAGCCCGTCTTCACTGTGGACCACCAACTATCTGCCTCCTCTTTCAGATAAAATGAGCCAATGCTAATCTTCATGTTCTCGGGACAATTTGTCACTTCATACAACTTTTCCATGTCGCGGATCCAATTTTCAAGAGCAACTGGATCGATAGTCCCTTTGTAAGTGGGTGGATGATGAGACGCCACTCTCTTAAATATGGTATTCTCAGCATTAGCCTGATGGACGTTTTGTTGTCCAAGTGCTAAAGCAAGATCTTCAATAGCCCTCAGACGTCGGTCCATTTCTTCAGCAGCAGCGTTGTTTGCAGCCATTCTAGGGTTACGACGGGTATAGTACCTGATCGTATGTTTTTCTTTTAAATTCTAAGTGTTTGAATTTATTCTCATAGTCAATTCTAACTATCACTTTCCTCATCTCATATATTTGTATTATGTATCAGATAATGCAATATAAATTCAAACAATAAACCAATTTCTTTAAATAAATAAATAATAAGAATATCATCATTCATCATTATTCAAAGAAAGAAAAAAATTACATCTAGAAGAAACCCTTTTAGCCTATAGAAAATTCTATTCATTTGCTAAAATAAAATTTACAAGTCATAACAAGTCACAAAATAATTTCAAACATGTAATTATTATAATTTCAAATAAATCTTATTTAAAGGACAAGAAAATAACCCTTCACTACCCATCTCTCACGTTAATTTTTTTTTTTAATTTAAAATTTATTTTATTACTTATGTTCTTATTTATTTATTTAACTTTGGGATCTTTGATCCCTTGAGTTAGTATCAAAAGTGAACCCAAGTTAAACTCGGGGCTCTAATACCATTTTGTAACACCCCAAATTCTAACAATTTATAATAGCATAAATAATTTCAATACTTTTTATAAATAACAGCGGGAGCTCAAAATATTCACATTTCGGAAGTGTTACCGCCGCACTTGTACTATGGACAGGTGCAAGGCTAAATTTATTACGTTAAAAATAAAACCAAAGACTAAAGTTTAAATAAAGGAAATATGTCTTATGCATTTATTTAAAACTCATAAAAATTCTAAACTTAGAAACTAGCTAGAAATATCTGAGTCGTGATCCTCACTGCCCACAGCTAGCCTCATCCTTTGCAACATACTTCACTGAAAATCTGCTCTCCCTTGAAGGATCATTGGAGTTAAACAAACACAAAAGTCAGCAAAGCTGGTAATCCAAATCCGATATACAAAAATAAATAAATAAATAAATAAAAATGTAACTCATAATAATCCAATAAAATAATATAACTCAAAAAAATTCAAATCAAATATCAAACTTGTTATTAATTATATTAATCTTTATTTAATCCATTTAGTCTATTTAGTGGGAAGAGAACCATGGTAGACCCGGGAAACCCTGCCAGTCACAAACAAATCACTTTGGCCATAATCAACTCACATCTTCCTAGTGTGCACACCTCTTCCCAAAGTTGTTACTAGTATCCCGGGGAACCCTGCCAGACACCACTTTGGGAAGAACGGATATAATCTTTTTCACATCAGTTTCACATCGGAGGCATAAAGCCCAAAAGTTGTGTTCATCACTTTGGGAGGTACCATCCCAAAGCTATCCTCCCACTATTATTTTTTTTATACAGACATAACAAAATTCCCCAATTTATTTCAAATATATGTAAAAAAATTTGTGTGCAGCGAATAATTAATTTCCAATTTACCAAATCATATATATATATTTATAGTAGTGCCTCAATTTAGAAAGTAAAGCACAGGATTAAAAAAAAACAATTGTAACTATATATATATATATATATATATATATATATATATATATATATATAACTGAAAGCATGTATTTGAAATAGGTTGATCACGTAAATCGAGAAAAAATAACATTGCAAATATATGCATATAAGCAAAAGTCAATGACATACTGTACTAATTTGCAAATTGAAAGAAACGAATCAGGCAATTGAGGCACAAAAACCGAGAAGAAGATTTTTGTTTTGTGAACAATGTTTACATATATAAAAGCAACGACAATTACAATTTGAATTCAATTAAAGAATTCCACAGAAACCGAAAGAAATTTGCAGCGACCCTATCACGATTCATATAAAATTAACCTAAGATTTCTAAGGATTAGGATTACACATATCAAATTTCACATAAAATATAATCTAAAAAAAATACCTAGGGATTAGGATTACCTGGTCTCCGTTTTTGCTAACTTCTAGAAGAAAAGAGTAATTTGGGACAGAGAACCGGTTGATAATCAGAAAAATATAAAAATTGAAAATAATTAAAATAAACTTTTTGGAGTGAGAAGAGAGAGAGTAGTAGAGGAGAAATGTTGAAGAGTTAATTGGTTTGGTTAGGCTAGGCCTCTATTTATAGTTGAAGTGTTGGGCTTATACATTACTGACTCCATGCTGACTCATCATATCTAAACAATTTATGTTTGTTGACTCATCATATCTAAACAGTTTATGTTTGTTGACTCATCATATCTAAACAGTTTATGTTTGTTGACTCATCATATCTAAACAGTTTATGTTTGTTGACTTATCCTAATCCAATCAAACATTACCAATCAAATAATCGCAATTTATCACCCATTATTATTATTACTAATTTATAATTTATTACTATTATTAATTTATTGTATTATAAATTACTATTATTTTTTTCTGGGATATTACATTCTACCCTCCTTAAAAGAGGTTTCTTCCTCGAAACTTAAAAGTTTGAGCTTCTCAATTAACTAAAAGGCATAAGGTACTAGAATATTAAAATTGTAGCACGCAAACAAATTAGCAAGTGGACAAAATATGGATTATAGGATAATATACTACGATTTTGAACATTTTTATGCCAATGAATTGGTAACTAATGTAATGTGTTGCTAACTCTTACCTCTCCCTAAAAGAAAAGTTTCGTCCCCGAAACTTAATTACGTATCTTCTTCGAATAAAAACGGGTATTTATTGCGCATATCGTCTTCTGCCTCCCATGTTGCTTCTTCTACCTTTTGACTCCTCCACAAAACTTTAACTTGTTTGATTGACTTATTTCTCAAAATTCTTTCACTTCTATCAAGAATTCTTACAGGACGTTCTTCATAGGTGAGATTCTGATCTATCTTGATAGACTCAGGCTGAAGCTTGTGCAAAGGGTCTGGTATATACTTCCGGAGTTGAGATACGTGGAAAACATCGTGTACATTCTCCAATTCCATTGGAAGAGCTAGTCTGTATGACACTTCACCAATTCGCTCAATGATCCCATATGGGCCAATATACTTTGGACTCAACTTGCCTTTCTTTCCAAATCTCATCACCCCCTTCATCGGTGATACTCTTAAGAATACTTTTTCTCCAGTCTCGAATTCTACTGGTCGTCGTCGTTGATCTGCATAAGACTTTTGACGATCCTGAGCTGTTTTCATCTTTTCTTGAATCACTTTAACTTGTTCCATCGATTCTTGAATCATATCTGGACCCACAATGCCAGCTTCTCGAAAATCATTCCAACATAATGGGCTTCTGCACCTCCTACCGTACAATGCTTCGTAGGGTGCCATATCGATGCTCGCATGGTAGCTATTGTTGTAAGAGAATTCGACCAAAGGTAAACACTTATCCCAAGATTGATTGAATTCCAAAGTGCAGGCTCTTAACATGTCTTCAAGAGTTTGAATCGTCCTCTCCGTCTGTCCATCTGTAGCAGGATGAAAGGTTGTGCTATATTTGAGTTGGGTTCCAAAAGCTTGTTGAACCTTAATCCAGAAGTTTGATAAAAACCTTGTATCTCTATCTGAGACTATGTCCTTTGGGACTCCATGCAACCTCACTATATCTCGCACATAAGCATCGGCCAACTGGTTCAAACCCCATGTGTTTTTCATCGCAATGAACCTTGCAGTCTTAGACAACCTGTCAACTATGACCCAGATAGCATTCTTGTCTCCTCTAGTCAGAGGTAAACCCGTGACAAAATCCATAGAAATTGACTCCCATTTCTCCCTCGGAACTTCCAATGGTTGCAACACTCCCGCAGGTCGTTTGTGTTCAATTTTCACCTTTTGACAAGTAAGACACCTTGCTACAAATTCAGCTATTTCTCTCTTCATCCCAGGCCACCAAAAACTCTTCTTTAGATCATTGTACATTTTTACTCCTCCTAGATGAACTGAGTTCTTCTAAAATCTTTATCTTTATGCTTTCGTTGTCTGGCACGCATAATCTACCCTTGAACTTCATTGTGCCACCTTCGTCAATTTCAAAGTCTACAGCTTCTCCTTGACTTTTCTTCTCCTTAATTCCTTGCAACAAAGAATCAGATGCTTGCGCTTCGCGGATCTCATCAAAAATAGTTGGTTGAATGGTGAGAGCATTAAGCATAACTTTTAGATCCGTGGGTAGAAATATTTCAATCTCCAACCTCCTGAACTCTTCATATAATTCATTGGGTACTACAAAAGCATTAAGGGTATGTCTAGATTTCCTACTAAGTGCATCGGCCACTACATTGGCTTTGCCTTCGTGGTATTTGATCTCGAGATCATAATCCTTAATGAGTTCTAACCACCTCCTTTGCCTCATGTTAAGATCCTTCTGGGTGAAGATATACTTCAAGCTCTTGTGATCCGTGTACACCTTACAAGTGGAGCCAAAATAATGCCTCCATATTTTCAGAGCAAAAACCACACAGCCAACTCCAAATCATGGGTGGGATAATTTTCTTCATGCGACTTCAACTGCCTAGAGGCATACGATATCACCTTTCTGTGTTGCATTAGAACACAACCGAGTCCTTTTTTGGAAGCATCACTAAAGATCTCAAATCCATTCGTTCCTGATGGCAATGTTAAAATCGGAGCTGAAGTAAGACGCTTCTTGAGTTCTTGAAAAGAGACCTCACAAAATTCATCCCAGTGAAACTTCGTTGTTTTACGTATTAACCTTGTCATTGGCTGAGCTGTCTTCGAGAAATCCTTCACAAACCTTCTATAATAACCTGCCAAACCGAGAAAACTCCTGACTTCCGCAATATTTGTAGGCCTAGGCCACTCAGTGATAGCTTTAATCTTCGCTGGATCAACAGAAACTCCCTCTTGAGATATTACATGACCCAAAAAGGCAACCTTTTCCAGCCAAAACTCACATTTTGAGAGTTTTGCATACCATTTCTTCTCTCTTAGAATATCCAACACAATCCTCAGATGTTGCTCATGCTCTTCCCTCGTCGTGGAGTACACCAAAATATCATCTATGAAGACCACCACAAATTGATCTAAGTATTGGTTGAAGGTTCTATTCATCTGATCCATAAAAGCTGCCGGGGCATTCGTTAAGCCAAAAGGCATGACCGTAAACTCATAGTGCCAATATCTGGTACGGAAGGCCGTCTTTGGGATGTCATCTTCCATGATTCGTACTTGATGATATCCAGTCCTCAAATCTATCTTTGAGAACATACCTGCTCCTTTCAATTGATCAAACAAGTCTTCAATCCTTGGCAATGGGTATTTGTTCTTTATGGTCACCATGTTCAGATCCCTATAATCAATACACAACCTCATACTCCCATCTTTCTTTCGCACAAACAAAACCGGAGCTCCCCACGGCGAAACCCTCGGCCTTATGTACCCCTTGTTTAACAGTTCTTCAAGTTGGGTTTTTAACTCCTTTAATTTTGCCGGAGCCATCCTATATGGCGCTTTTGATATCGGAGCAGTACCAGGCATAAGATCGACAACAAACTCAACTTCTCTAATAGGTGGCATACCAGGAATCTCTTCGGGAAAAACATCTGCATACTCTTTGACCACGGGTATTTGTTCAATCTTCTCCTCGAGAGTTAAGTCGCGTATGTTGCACAAATAAACTGGGTGTCCCTTTATAAGTAAACTCTTAATAGTCATAGCAGAGACTATTTGAATGGAAGGTTTGGGTACAACACCTTTACAAGAGAGGTATTTCCCTTTTGGTCCCTTAAAAGATATCTTTTGCTCCCTACAATCTAGCTTAGCCCTATACTTGCTAAGCCAATCCATTCCTAAAATGACATTGAAATCCGCCAAGTCAAACTGGACTAGATCAGCTGGTAGCTCAGTACCAGCTATACTAATCGGAATGTTTTCATAAACATTGGAGCAAGAGACAACAGCTCCAGAGGGTAAAGTAATATTGGTTGAGAAGGTAGAAGATGGTACCATTCTCGTTTTCTCCACAAAAGAGGATGAAATAAAGGAGAGCGATGCACCGGTGTCAAACAATATATAAGCAGGTACAGACTGAAGTAAGAAGGTACCTGTAATAACATCCGGGTTTGTCGCAGCCTCAGTGTGATTCATGACATAGATCCTTCATTGACTCCCTGTGGTTTGATTAGCAGCATTCTGACCTGTCGCTTGATTTGCTCCAGCTCCATTGTTGGGATTTCCAGTAGTGGCATATTGCTGATTTCCTCCATTTCCATTTTGAAAGTTCTGCTGGTAGCGGGGCTGATTGTCATTGTTCCTACCCCCTTGGTTGATATTCCCATTTCGTCCTCCATCTGGTTTTGGTTGTCCTCCTTGAGAGCCTGATTCTGATTGAATCCCCTGACAATACACTGGTGAGCCTTGTGCCCCTTGCCACCACATTGAAAACAACTTATAAGTTCTCCATTGCACCTCTTCCCAAGGTGTGCCTGCTTGCTGCATACTTTACAAAAGAGTATGGTTTTGTTCCTTGAACTTGGATCTTGAGTTGATTCTCGCCATAATTACCTATGTCAGCATACTTCTGTCCCTGTGGTTGTTTGTCACTCCAGTTATTGCCCCTGTTATCATAACGAGGCTTCTTATCACCGCTAACTTGTTGAGGACCACTGCCAAATTGCTTTCTCTTGTTCCTCTCCATGACTTCCTCTTCAGTTTGTAAGATGTCAAAAATGTTCAAAGCTCGTTCATAAGCTTCCTGGAAGGTCTGTGATGGTATACCTCCCAAGGACTTCTGAATTTTGAATGTCAGCCCCTTTTCATACTTACGTGCCCTGTCCCTCTCCGTAGGAATAAGATTTGAAGCAAAACGCGAGAGCTCAATGAATTTGTCAGTGTACTCCTGCACTGTCATCTTTCCTGCCATCCTGAACCTTGCAAACTCTTCCTGTTTCTGCCACTTAATTGCGTCGGGGTAGAATCTATTGCGGACTCGTTCCTTGAAAATCTCCCAGTTAAATCCCTCTTCAGCTATGTAGCCCGTCTTCACTGTGGACAATTTGTCACTTCATACAACTTTTCCATGTCGCGGATCCAATTTTCAAGAGCAACTGGATCGATAGTCCCTTTGTAAGTGGGTGGATGATGAGACGCCACTCTCTTAAATATGGTATTCTCAGCATTAGCCTGATGGACGTTTTGTTGTCCAAGTGCTAAAGCAAGATCTTCAATAGCCCTCAGACGTCGGTCCATTTCTTCAGCAGCAGCGTTGTTTGCAGCCATTCTAGGGTTACGACGGGTATAGTACCTGATCGTATGTTTTTCTTTTAAATTCTAAGTGATTGAATTTATTCTCATAGTCAATTCTAACTATCACTTTCCTCATCTCATATAATTGTATTATGTATCAGATAATGCAATGTAAATTCAAGCAATAAACCAATTTCTTTAAATAAATAAATAATAAGAATATCATCATTCATCATTATTCAAAGAAAGAAAGGAATTACATCTAGAAGAAACCCTTTTAGCCTATAGAAAATTCTATTCATTTGCTAAAATAAAATTTACAAGTCATAACAAGTCACAAAATAATTTCAAACATTTAATTATTATAATTTCAAATAAATCTTATTTAAAGGACAAGAAAATAACCCTTCACTACCCATCTCTCACGTTAATTTTTTTTTTTAATTTAAAATTTATTTTATTACTTAATTTCTTATTTACTTATTTAACTCTGGGATCTTTGATCCCTTGAGTTAGTATCAAAAGTGAACCCAAGTTAAACTCAGGGCTCTGATACCATTTTGTAACACCCCAAATTCTAACAATTTATAATAGCATAAATAATTTCAATACTTTTTATAAATAACAGCGGAAGCTCAAAATATTCACATTTGGGAAGTGTTATCGCCACACTTGTACTATGGACAGGTGCAAGGCTAAATTTATTACATTAAAAATAAAACCAAAGACTAAAGTTTAAATAAAGGAAATATTTCTTATGCATTTATTTAAAACTCATCAAAATTCTAAACTTAGAAACTAGCTAGAAATATCTGAGTCGTGATCCTCAGTGCCCACAGCTAGCCTCATCCTTTGCAACATACTTCACTGAAAATCTGCTCCCCCTTGAAGGATCATTGGAGTTAAACAAACACAAAAGTCAGCAAAGCTGGTAATCCAAATCCGATATACAAAAATAAATAAATAAATAAATGAAAATGTAACTCATAATAATCCAATAAAATAATATAACTCAAAAAAATTCAAAACAAATATCAAACTTGTTATTAATTGTATTAATCTTTATTTAATCCATTTAGTCTATTTAGTGGGAAGAGAACCATGATAGACCCGGGAAACCCTGCCAGTCTACCCTGTGACCCGGGAAACCCTGCCAGTCACAAACAAATCACTTTGGCCATAATCAACTCACATCTTCCTAGTGTGCACACCTCTTCCCAAAGTTGTTACTAGTATCCCGGGGAACCCTGCCAGACACCACTTTGGGAAGAACGGATATAATCTTTTTCACATCGGAGGCATAAAGCCCAAAAGTTGTGTTCATCACTTTAGGAGGTACCATCCCAAAGCTATCCTCCCACTATTATTTTTTTATACAGACATAACAAAATTCCCCAATTTATTTCAAATATATGTAAAAAATTTAATGTGCAGCGAATAATTAATTTCCAATTTACCAAAACATATATATATATTTATAGTAGTGCCTCAATTTAGAAAGTAAAGCACGGGATTCAAAATAAACAATTGTAACTAAATATATATATAACTGAAAGGATGTATTTGAAATAGGTTGATCACGTAAATCGAGAAAAAACAACATTGCAAATATATGCATATAAGCAAAAGTCAATGACATACTGTACTAATTTGCAAATTGAAAGAAACGAATCAGGCATCTAATTTTAATGGAAAGTGACGCACAAAAACCGAGAAGAAGATTTTTGTTTTGTGAACAATGTTTACATATATAAAAGCAACGACAATTACAATTTGAATTCAATTAAAGAATTCCACAGAAACCGAAAGAAATTTGCAGCGACCCTATCATGATTCATATAAAATTAACCTAAGATTTCTAAGGATTAGGATTACACATATAAATTTCACATAAAATATAATCTAAAAAAAACACCTAGGGATTAGGATTACCTGGTCTCCGTTTTTGCTAACTTCTAGAAGAAAAGAGTAATTTGGGACAGAGAACCGGTTGATAATCAGAAAAATATAAAAATTGAAAATAATTAAAATAAACTTTTTGGAGTGAGAAGAGAGAGAGAGAGTAGTAGAGGAGAAATGTTGAAGAGTTAATTGGTTTGGTTAGGCTAGGCCTCTATTTATAGTTGAAGTGTTGGGCTTATACATTACTGACTCCATGCCGACTCATCATATCTAAACAATTTATGTTTGTTGACTCATCATATCTAAACAGTTTATGTTTGTTGACTCATCATATCTAAAAAATTTATGTTTGTTGACTTATCCTAATCCAATCAAACATTGCCAATCAAATAATCACAATTTATCACCCATTATTATTATTACTAATTTATAATTTATTACTATTATTAATTTATTGTATTATAAATTACTATTATTTTTTTCTGGGATATTACAAGAAGTAAAGAGGTCAGCACAACAAGCCATATGATCAGTAGCACCAGAATCAACAACCCAAGAATGTTTAAAATCAGTACATGAAGAAAGAAAAGAATAAGTTTTGGAGCTCATACCAGTCAAAGCCGAAGCACTAGTATCAGATGGCTTACTCAGAGAATCAAGGATGGTTCGGAGCCGTTCCAACTCATCTGGAGGAAATGCAGGTTGGGTCTCATTAGGTGCAGAGTTATTTCAGAGGAAGTAAAATGCGCTTGACCATGCATCCTTGCCATTTTTTCTAAGACAGTTTTCTTTCCATGGAGGCGAAAGCATAGATCCTTGATATGACCAGTTCTTTTACAATAAGAACACCAGCGATCATCTTTCTTAGGTCTAGAAGATGGACCATCATAAAATTTTGTAAAGGAACTCCTTTGAGAAGAACCATCTTTTTTTGTTGAAATCATAACAGACCCACCAGTGGGATCAGAATCAGAAGGAGTTGGAGTAGCTTTAGATGAGAGCATAATGGACCCTTCAGACACTTTGGTATCCATCATGACAGCCCTGCGACTTTCTTCACCCCTAACAATGTGAAAAACTTCAGAAAACGATGGTAATTTTTCCTTACCAAGAATTTGAACTCGAAGGGTCATATTCTAAGTTGAGACCACAAAGAAAATCATATATCCTATGGCATTCAATGGAGGTGGTCAAAGTGGCTGCACCCTTGCTACATTCCATCTTCAGATTCTCGTATTGATCAAGCTCAGTCCATAACTTATTCATAACACCATAATATTCTATTATAGAGAGAGCCTTGCTTTGGTAGAAAAGAACCGATTCCTCAGATCATAACAAGTGGCAGCATCTTGCTTCATTGAGTACGTCTTTCTGAGAATATCCCAGATCTCAAGTGCAGTAGGTAAGAACATGCAATGTTGACTAACCTCAGGAGTCATAGTGTTCCATAACCATGTCATAATAAGAGAGTCATCATCATCCCAGTCAGCAAATTTTGGATCTGTTTTGGCAGGAACAGGTCCTTCAAGATGAGTAATTTTACAGCGCCCTTTAAGGATGGTACGAAGAAGTTGAGACCATTGCAAATAATTTTTTCCATTAAAAAAATAATTATGATGAAGAAGAGGAAGGTCAGTGTGACCAAGAGAGGTCACCACAGATTGTGTAGAAGAATTTGTAGTTGTGTTTGCAAGGGTTGAATCAGTGTCGGAAGAGGCCATACTGCACAAAAACTAGTCAAATAATAGCACCAAGAAGCCAAAAAATACGAAAAAAATACCAAACGACGTCCGATCAGAGAGGAAAGAACAGATCCAGAAAGAGGATGAAGGGACAATCAAAATGGCGGTGGTCCGATCCAAAAATACGGTCGCACGCGCCTCCACGCGCCGGTGAGACTGGCTGCGCGTGGGCTTCACTCGCGGATGAAAGGGCGGCACGTGAGAGCGCGTGTGGAGGCTTCTCTGGCTGAAATTTTTCTAGCGTGGTCGTCTGGTGAGCACGCACCTGTCTGCGGGTGGTCGTGGTTGAAAAGTCACCGGAAAGCGGTCCAAACGGTGAAGATAGATCTGATTAGAGGTGATCAGAGGTGTTTGGGTCGTTTGTGGTCGAGAGAAGGTGCGTAGAATGATAGATCGGAGAAAAATAAGGTCAACGGTGATCCTCTTGATCCAAAAGGTCCCCGGAAAAAATTTTCCGGTGGCGGCTGATGGCGGCAATAGTCAAAGAAATTAGGGTGTTGCTCAAAAGGCAATAAGCGCGGAAGCAGATCCCTCGGGATCGAGAGCTCTGATATGTTCTTGATCTTCTCAAAGAAACAGGAAAGCTCGGGTGTAAACCCTCTAATACTCCTATTGAGCAGAATCACAAGATAGGCTATGAAGAGGAGAGTCCTCCAGTTGATAAAGGACGATATCAATGGCTGGTTGGAAAATTGATATATCTGGCTCATACTAGACCAGACCTAGCTTATGTTGTTAATGTTGTCAGTCAGTTTATGCACGATCCAAAGGAGAAACACATGCAGGCAGAAGAGAGAATTCTTCAGTATCTTAAAGCTACTCCTAGTAAAGGATTGTTATTCTGACGTGATGGCAATCTCTCTTTAGAAGTCTACACTGATGCTGATTATGCCGGATCCGTGACTGACCGTCGTTCTACCACTGGTTATTGCATGTTTCTTTGCGGTAACTTGGTGACATGGAGAAGTAAAAAACAAGATTTGGTTGCCATATCAAGTGCAGAAGCTGAATTTCAAGCTATGGCTCAAGGCATTTGTGATAATAAGCCCGCTATTTGTATAGCTCATAATCCAGTTCAACATGATCGGACTAAACATATTGAGGTCGACCGCCATTTCATCAAAGAGAGACTTGATAGCGGGTTGATTACCACTCCATACATTCTCACTGGGCGTCAATTAGCTGATCTATTGACAAAAGGGACTTCCTTCAGACAGATTTCAAAATCTTACTAGTAAGTTGAGAATGATAAATATTCATTCATCAGCTTGAGGGGGAGTGTTGTAAATATTAGTTATTTACTTAATTATTATTATTTGTTGCATTGGGCCAAGCCCATTAGGTCA
Organism: Gastrolobium villosum; assembly: GCA_032173675.1. Taxonomy (NCBI): domain Eukaryota; kingdom Viridiplantae; phylum Streptophyta; class Magnoliopsida; order Fabales; family Fabaceae; genus Gastrolobium; species Gastrolobium villosum. The sequence goes on along the minus strand of JAVKPL010011710.1, from coordinate 38,204 downwards.
AGTATTAGGTCCAGAACTAGGTTTTTTATTCTCTATAAATAGAGACCTATTTGTACATATTATTTACACAATTCAATAATATTTCAAATACCCTTTTTCAAGTCTTACTCACATAATATTCTAGAATAACTAATTGACTGACCTACTCACTTTTAGGCCTATCAATACTCCCCTCCAAAACTCACCTTATCCTGAAGGTGAAAAAAGAGGACAGGTAATATGAGAGAGCTTTCACCTAGGTCCCATTATTTGAAGCATCTTGACCACATTAGTAGCTTCAGTTCTTGAGCGACTTGCATTACCAAGAAATTATGGGAAGCCTCAGGGTCTATTAACACAGCAACCCTTCTCCTTTTGCTTTTTTTTCAAACCTTTAATGAAGAATGAGAAATTAGCCCCACCATCCTTTAAATGGTTAGCCTCGGGTTCGTCTCCTCTCTTTCTTCCTCCAAAACCACGTCTACCTTTTCAAGGTTCACGTCGTAAGCCCCTATTTCCAAGAATTTAATATGTAAACGTTGGTTATGACATATATGATCAGATGAAAATAAGGCATCACACCGAAAACAAAGGTTAACGTTCCTCCTCCTCCTTTCTGCCATCTCGTCCGACGACCGTAATCTTGTCCCCCACCACTCGTCGCCGTACGTCGCCTTTGTGACGTCGTTGGAGTCTTGTGTGCTACTGCCCTGCGTGTTGCCAATTGGGCATTCATTTCTGCATGAGACAGTCGCTGGAAATGCATTGTCCACCGATCACCATTCCCTCCTCTGTCAGTATTTCCTCATCCTTCGTTTTCCTCCTTGTTCACCCTAGGGCTTCGAACCTTATAGCCATCCCCTACCACAACGTAATGTTTCCATGTATTGTTCTTCGTCGACTCTGTTCCCTGTTTCTCCACGGAGTCCTTATCGACTACACTATGCTTATTTGAAAACATTGGGCTGCCTTGTGTAGTCATACCCTCATTTAGGAAAGTTTGGGTCGTGCGATGTAGCCCACTTTCTCCAGCCCCTGTTTGCATTTCAGTTCTCCTTACATTATCTATGTTACAAATGCCCCATCCAAGTTGAGTAATGTTTCTTGGACCGCGATTAATAGGCCCAATTCACACTTCATTAGTTGTCATTTTGTGCCATTTTATTGCACTAGTAGCGACCCGGTTTGTAATGCTGGCCAATTAAAATATTCACCCACATTACTTGCCCCGTTTTCGCCCAATCCAGCAGAGGACCCGACTTGAATATCTATTTTCTCTCGATTTTCTTCTTCTTCATTCTCTACATCTTCTTTCTCTCATTTTTCATCTTTTTCTTTTTCTTCTTCTTTCTCTAGTTGTTCTTCATCTTCTTTTTCTTCTTTCTCTTCTTTCTCTTGTTCTTCTTCGTCTTTTTCAGTTTTTTCACTTCGATTTTTTCCTCTTCTTCTCTTTTTTCTTCTGTTTTTCTTTCGTTTTCTTCTTCTTCTCCTTTTTTTTCCTTCTTCATCTTTTTTTTTTCTGCAACGTTTTTTTTTTCATTTTTTGATCTGCGTTATCTTCTTCTTCTTCGTTTCCATCTTCTGCAGTTGCTGTTTTTTCCTTCTTTTCTTCATTTTCTTCTTTGATTTTTTTAAACACTCTATCATCTTCTCGTATTCAAGTCTCTGGGTTTCCATCCTCTTAATTGCTTCATAAATGCCTTTACAATTTTTTTCAAATTTTGCCTAAGATCGAAAATGCTCTGATAACAAATTGATGGAACCTAATTTTTTTAATCTGTAATTGAAGAAAACATAAATGGAGACAAGGTCCTTACAAGCACGGCAGAAAATAAACACCAAAGAGTTCCCTCGAGATCTCCAAATTTTCCACTAAACCAATACTCAATTCCTACCTTCACTCTCCAACCTCCCTTCCTTTTATCCTACTCATAAAATATTTTAGAATAACTAACTTACTGACCCCTTCTTTTAGGCCCATCAAAAGGTCACTGGTTGAGTCTAGGAAACACAAACTCTTTGAGAAAGTGCGAAGGTAAAGTCATACACAATTGACCTTCACCTCTGCTTTTACAAAGTCGGGATAGCTTTCTTCATTGAGATGTTCCCTTTTTAACCTTTGCATTTTGTTTTTGTCGATAATTCAGAAATAAATGATAAGACTTCATTGTTTTTAACATCTTGATCAAGGTAACCGGCACACTCATTTATTGTGTTGCTACATAATTGGAAAGTTAGAGAGTGAGTATCTTGTTTTTTGTTGTGGTCAAGCAAGTTTTAGTGTTGCTCATGATCATTAGAGTATTCAGATGCAAGGAAGTTTACTTCCTTTCTATATATCTATAAAAGTTTTGAGATTAGTGGCCAATACAATGGCTTTTTTATTCCTATAATCAAATGACCTATCAATTGGTTATGATTGTGTCTTCTCTTGCCTTGCTAACAATTATGCAAGTATGCGCGCAAGTATATGCGACAACAAGTACTAAAGGATGTATTTGAGACCATAATATCGTTCCCATAAGGATCTTTGGCGTTTGTAACTTGACTAAGATTTGCAATTGCTAAAACTGAATTTAATCTAAAAAATCAGTAAAAGTAAAGAGAAACAAAATAATCACAAGATTGAGTTAAAATTCTACTGACCAATGACTCTAAAAGATTTTTGTAAGATTTTCAGAATTGATTTCTTGTACTAAAAAGTAGGAAATGGAAGGACACCAAATTAAACATTTGATTGGAAGAGATTTTTCTAATAAGAAATTAGTAAACAAAATTACAAGAGAGATTTTTGGAAATCAAATGAAAAGAAATATGAGTTGTTAAAAAAAAGTTGTAAAAATAGGTTGAGTTTCGGTTACCTACCCCAACAGCTACTAAATGAAGGTTAATTACAAATTACTAAAAATTAATTCCCAATTAATGGAGCACTTCTTATTGATTTTAATCTCTTAAAATCGTGTTGTCCAAAACACACATTTACACGTCTCTGTGTTAAATGAAGCCAGGACCCTTATAGTTCCAGTCCAAAAATTACATAGAGGTTGTTGTCATCTCTGAGTAACATCCCTGGAGTGCTCTCACACTCAAGTCTATGTGTTTAACACAGTTCTGGACATAGTCATCTCTCAATGACTAATTCCTAAAATAATATCCCCCCACCAGGCCTTAATAACAGAATATTTAAATTCAAGCACAGTATTAAACAATTGGGAATCAAATTTTAACAAAAGAAATTAACAACCATCCATAACTGTGGTTCGGGTACCTACACCAAACCTTTAAAAAATTAGCTCCTATCCATAAGAATGGAGCTCAAAAACAGCAAATGAAATTGGAAAGAACAGAATCTTAGATTGCAGAAAAATAAACTACAGCACTGGTCCTAACAACCGGATTAACCTCAGTGCTGTACCAACATGAATAAAGACTAACATAAATCGAACTCCATTATAGTATCAAAACTTAGAAAAATAAATACTCAGAAATCGCTTGCAGAGTGCAGAAAATAAAGACCAGAAAAATAATCAGGACCAAGAAGAGAGTCCCCACACTCACTATTTCTTCTCTATTTATAGCTCTCCTTTGCATGCACGATCTCAGCCTCACACCTCAGCAAGCATCCATGTGTTCCTTCCAACCGTACGACTCCTTTGCGAGGGTCACAATCGCAGTCCAAATATTCTGCTAGCACTATTAACAAATTCTAGCTCACCCAATCAGTTTTGGTTGGATCGTTCACTTAATGAATTGTGTTTGAAGTCTAAACTAGATGGTTTGACGGAATCAAAAAATGGTCTGTTTTTGTGGTTCGATTTGTGGCAGGATTTCAGGGTGAATCGGTTTGAGGTGAGGGTTTGGCTTAGATGGGTTTGATAGAAAGTTGGGTGCTAGGGTTTCCGCTTCTCAGCCTTTGCTTCACGTTTCTGATTCTTTCTCTTGCTTCCAATTTCTTTCTTTGCATTTCTTCACTTGGGCTTCAGCTCTAAAGTCCAGCCCATCCATTCCTTTCTTTCTTGCTTCTAATTCTGTCTCTTACTTTTCTTTTCTCTTTCTTTTCTTCTTTGGGCTCTTTTGGGTTGCCTGGTGAATTCGGCCCATTCCCTTCTTTTTATTCTGAGCATTTCTTTTTCCTTTGCTTCTCTGATTTGAAGTTGGAAATGGGCCTGAAAATAAAATTCGCAGCCCATTAACACTTAACCAATAAATCTCAATAAAACAAAAATTTGGAGTTTTTAATAACACAAAAAGTATTCTTTTATTTCCATTTGCATATTAAACCATATGTTTCAAGTCTAATTTCATAGGCTTATTGATAGAATATCAACTATCAAGAAGGGAAAGAAGATGAGAAGTAAGAACAGAAGAGAGGAGAATTTCTGAGTTTTATTCAATGAATCCTTTTACACTTGTGCTACCCTCTTTTATAACAAAAAGATTCAGCAACGATACTGTAAACAACTTGTTCACCAAACGGTTATGGACAACTAACTCTATAACAGAATCCTAACTAACTTGTAACAAACTCAATGACTTGTAACGCCCTTTACTCTTCAAATCTACTTGGCCTTCTAACCTGCCTCTTAGTTCTCCTTCTTGCCAAAGCTTGTTCTGGAACCATCTCCTCCTCATCACTTGCATGAATCAGTGATGCGGATTCCACTTCCTTTCTTTCATGCCTTGCTGTCATTGCTTCAGCTGATCCTTGCTTATTGGGCTGTGATGGTATATTAATGGGTTGTGATGGGCTGAAGCACTTTGGGCTCATATCATCACCATCCCCATTAAAATCAACCATGTCCTCAAGGTTGAAGTTCGGGTATTGCTTAGAAAAATCATCCACAGCTTCCCATGTTGCACTGTTCTCTGTCATGCCGTTCCATAGAACATGGATTTGCTGAACCAGTTTGCTGTCAGTAGAAGTCGTGCGAGTAGCCAATACCTGTTGAGGTTCCAAAATGGGAAAACCTCCTTGAAAGCAGTCTGGTAGAGAACATGGAGTGATAGTATGATCCCCTTTGAAAGGTTTCAACAGGGACACATGGAATGTATGATGAATTTTGGCATGTGAAGGTAATGCTAGTTTATATGCAACCTCGCCAACACGCTTGAGAATTTCAAATGGACCAAAATACCTTTTAGCCAATTTATGGGACAACCGATTAGCTACTGATGATTAAGGTTGGAGTCGAACCCAGACGAAATCTCCCACTTTATAGAGAATATCTCTGCGATGTTTATCAGCATTATGCTTCATAATATCCTGGGCATGCAACAAATTTGTCCTCAATTGCTGCAGAAATTCTTGTCTGTCAATCAGTATGTTATCTACTTCAACCTTTGTAGCCGTGGCTGGTAAGTAGTTTAAAATTGATGGAGGGGCACGTCCATAGACAGCCATGAAAGGGGACATACCAGCTGAGTTATGATAAGTGGTGTTATAGCAGTATTCTGCCCAATGAAGAATCTTAGACCATTGCCTAGGAGTGTCAGCCACAAAGCATCGAAGATATTGTTCTAGAATCCTGTTAACCACTTCAGATTGGCCATCTGATTGTGGATGATATGCTGTAGTGTGTCGTAGCTTAGTCCCACTGAGTGTAAACAACTCAGTCTAAAACTTCCCAAGAAACAAAGGATCCCTGTCAGAAATAAGTGATCGAGGTATTCCATGAAGTTTGCACACCATCTGAGAAAATAACACAGCCACCTTGCTAGCATTAAACCGCCTTGGTAATGCACCGAAATGAGCTTGTTTAGAAAGTCTATCAACTACCACCAAAATAGTTGTGTAGCCATAAGACATAGGAAGACCGATTATAAAATCTAATGACAAATCTTCCCAAATTTGTGTAGGAACTGGTATAGGTTGGAGGAGACCAGCAGGTGCTTGTGTGGAGTACTTTATTTGCTGACAAACAATGCAGGAATTGACAAATTCCTTGACAGCCTTCTTCAATCCAGGCCAAGTAAAACTGGCAGAAATTTTAGCTAAGGTCTTTTGAATACCTACATGACCACTGGCTAAGGTAGAATGAGACTCCTGAAGAATCTGGTGAACTATGGGTGAAGTAGGATCCAAGAATAGCTCCCCTTTACACAACAAGAGTCCTTCACGAACCTCTAATTCAGAATGTGCAGTAGGATCCTCAAGTAGCTGCTGATATTTTTGTTTAAAAAAATCAGAACACTTGTTTTCTTTTTTTAAATCCTCCAACATGGTGAAATTGATCACTGCAACTGTTTGGACTGCCATCATAGAAGGATAACGAGAGAGTGCATCAGCCACTCTATTTTCCTTTCCTGGCTTATACACTATGGAATATTGAAAACCAAGAAGCTTAGCAAGATAGTATTGCTGCTCAGGTGTCTGGATCACCTGATCCAACAATGCACGCAAACTCTTTTGGTCAGTTCAAATAAGAAACTTCCTGCCTAAGAGATATTGCCTCCATTTCTTGACCGATTCCGTGATAGCATAAAGCTCTCTCACATATGCAGAAGCTTTCTGCATTTTTAAAGTGAGCTTCTTACTGAAGTAAGAAATAGGGTGCTCATCTTGTAACAGAACTGCTCCTATTCCCAGATCAGAAGCATCTGTCTCAATCACAAAATCCTGATCGAAATTAGGGAGAGCAAGTACTGGTGCCGAAGACATTGCTCTCTTCAAATGTTCAAAAGCCAGTTGAGCAGTTTCAGTCCAATAAAAAGAGTCTCTCTTAAGCAAGTCAGTGAGTGGGGCAGCTATGGCAGCATAGTTACATACAAATCTTCTGTAATAACCTGTAAGTCCCAAAAATCCTCTTAGTTGCTTGATGTTTTTTGGTGTAGGCCATTTGAGCATGTTACTAACTTTGTTCTCATCCATACTGACCCCTGCAGCAGATACAATATGACCAAGATACTCTACTTGAGGTTGTGCAAACGAGCATTTACTTCTCTTGACATAAAAGTGATGCTGGTGCAATGTAGTGAGTACCATTTTCAAATGATATAAGTGACTATCCATAGAAGAACTATAGATTAGTATATCATCAAAAAACACAGCAACAAATTTGCGAAGAAATGGCTGCAATATTAAGTTCATGGTGGCTTGAAATGTAGATGGGGCATTTGTCAACCCAAAAGGCATAACAAGAAATTCATAATGACCTTGATGGGTCCTAAAAGCAGTCTTATTAATATCCGAAAAACAAACCCGGATTTGGTGATATCCTGCCCTCAAATCCAGCTTAGAAAAAATTTGAGCTCCTCCTAACTCATCCATCAACTCATCTGCCGTAGGAATAGGAAATCTATCCCTGATAGTGATGGTATTCAATGCTCGATAATCAATACAGAAACGCCATGTACCATCCTTTTTTTTAACCAAAAGGACAGGTGAAGAAAATGGACTGGTACTATTTCGGATAAAACCAGAATCAAGCATTTGTAACACCTGTTTCTCAATTTCATTTTTTTGAAAATGAGGGTACCTATAAGGCCGAACATTGACAGGTGGTGCATTAGGTTGCAAATGGATACCATGATCCAATTCTCTGTGTGGTGGCAACTCCTTAGGTTCTTGGAAAATACTGTCGAATTCTTGCAGCAGGGATTGCACCCGAGGATCCAATTCAGGTTCTGGAGCAGGAATGTCAGAATCCAACAAGGTAAGTTGATACAAAGAAGCTACCTGATTGGAATGTTGAATTCTTCTGAATTGATTGATTGATATCGGATTGGGATGTTTGTCTCCTTGGAGTTTGATGGATGTATTCTCCCATGTAAATTCCATGGTAAGTTGCTGATAATTCAACACTATAGGTCCCAGTCCTTGCATCCACTGCACCCCCAAAACCATGTCTGCTCCCTGTATAGGTAACACATAGAAATCCACCAAAAATACATGCTGCTGAATTTGCACTGGCACAGCAGAACATAGACCTTCACACTTTAAGACTTGACCATTTCCCACCATTACATCAAATTGTTTATCCGTGATCATAGGTAACTTGAGAGTAGAAACTACCCTTGGTTGTAAGAAATTATGGGTGCTACCCCCATCCACAAGCAATGTGAGTTCAGATTTTCCAACATAACAATTGAAACGCAAGGTTTGTGGTACAAGGAATCCAGATAAGGCATGGAAACTGATATGGGGTGAATCCTCATTCACTGTTTCTGCGGTAAGAATGGGCTGGTCTTGTGTTTCGAAAGGTGAGGTTTCAGGCTCATGCAGTTCCTCATCGGGCACAATAAGAAGATGAACTGATGCTTTGCATTTGTGGCCCACAAAATATTTGTCTCCACAATAAAAACAAAGTTTCTTTTCCCTGCGTTCCTGGATTTCACTTTGGCTTAAGCGATGTGTGGTTTTATGTGGTTGGAATTTGGAAATAACAGGTTCACTATTTGTGGAACTGGTGGTGTGAGTAGTAGGGGTAGGTAATAGAGGTGGGTATTGGGAATGAATTTTAGGATATGTGGCCTTGGTTTGGAATTTCAACTCTTGAATTTTGGCTAAGGTTATGGCTTTAGTTAAGGTAGAGGGTTAGAAAGCAGAAACTTCATGTTGGATTTGAACTTGTAATCCAGAAATAAAACAACTGAGGAGGAAGGATTCAGAAAGGCCATTTACCTTGTTGGACAAGGTTTCGAATTCTGCCTGATACTCCATCACCGAGCCTTTTTGCACTAACTTGGCTAATTTGCCTTGATAATCTTCAAGTTCCATTGGTCCAAAGCGAATTTGAAGGGATTGCAAAAACCCATCCCATGATGTAATGGCAGTATTTTTATGCAACCATTTGTACCAAGCCAAGGCTTTCCCATCGAAATAAAATGGGGCTACTCTCAAGCGTTGTTCCTCCACGATCTCATAAAAATCAAAGAATTGATTTACTTTAAAGATCCAATCCTGAGGGTCTTGCAAACCATCATACCTAGGAACCTTGATGCGCAAATTCTTGGCCGCTTGAAGTTCGCGTGATCCAGAATGTTGGCTGTGTGATGAAGATGCTGAATGAGAAGAGTCTCGTTCCCTGTAGTTATCAAAAATCGCATCCAATTTGCATGTGATTTCCTGGAATTGCCGGTGCATCTGTTCCTTGAGAACCTCCACATCAGATTGAGTTTGTTCCCATCGATCATCGTTTGACTTCGAACGGGTTTCAGGTGCCATAGTTCAAGAAGATGAAAGCACCAATTGATAGAATATCAACTATCAAGAAGGAAAAGAAGATGAGAAGTAAGAACAGAAGAGAGGAGAATTTCTGAGAATTTCTGAGTTTTATTCAATGAATGCCTTTACACTTGTGCTACCCTCTTTTATATCAAAAGGATTCAGCAACAATACTCAAAACAACTTGTTCACCAAACGGTTATGGACAACTAACTCTATAACATAATCCTAACTAACTTGTAACAAACTCAATGACTTGTAATGCCCTTTACTCTTCAAATCTACTTGGCCTTCTAACCTGCCTCTTAGTTCTCCTTCTTGCCAAAGCTTGTTCTGGAACCATCTCCTCCTCATCACTTGCATGAATCAGTGATGCGGATTCCACTTCCTTTCTTTCATGCCTTGCTGTCATTGCTTCAGCTGATCCTTGCTTATTGGGCTGTGATGGTATATTAATGGGTTGTGATGGGCTGAAGCACTTTGGGCTCATATCACTTATCACACCCCAAACCTAAATTGTTGCTTGTCCTCAAGTAAGAGAGAAAATTAGCACATGGATTTATCAATTTAACCACTCTTCTCAACCAGAAAAATTTCATTACATCATTCAGACTTACTCAGAATCAATCAACACTTTAAGACATTTCTCAGCATCATTTCCATGTTCAGCTTTTCAAAACCTTCATTGAATCATATTATAACAAAGAACAGGGAACAGAGGTGTGTGCTTAGTTCAGCAATCAATCAATCACAAATCAGACAGCTTGGTGATCATTTTATACCATAAAAAATACTCAGCAAACAGTGTTTGAAACTCAAATGCATGAGTGTCTCACTAACTGTTGAATAATGACAAAAGAGATCTTTGAAAATTGATTTCTTAACATAGCATGCAGAATTTTTCAAAAGGCAACAGAGATGGTAACTTTTCACATCCTCACTTAGTCAAAGAAGTATTCAATCAATGCTCAAGGGTCTTGTTTCTCTCAAACCAACACTGGGAGAAGATGTAACATAGGCTTGATAAGATGCTCTTGTCTCCTAAGTGACACACAAACTCAAGTTAAATCAAAGGGTCTTGCATAGGTTGTAACTTGGCTGAGGTGAAGGTGGGGAGTTTGTGGGGAATTGGCTAAGTTAGTTACAATGGAAAGGAAGCACAATCCATAAGCATACTCCAACAATTCGATGGCTGCTATTTTGACTGCTATTTTTCACTTTTTTTATTTTTTTATGACAACTTTTTCCAAGGGTAAGAATTTTTCTTTTTTTTCTCTTTTTTTTCATTAAATCTTTATCAAACCCTCAAAGTATTTTGCCAAATTTTTTTTATGAAACCCAACTTTTTCTGCAGTTTCTTATTTTTACTTCCTATTGCAGCCAGCAATACCTTGCTTCTTTTTCCATTTCCACCATAACTAAGAGGTGTGATAAATTGTGGGCCAGGGTGAAATGTGGGTATGTGAAAAGAAAGGTTTAAAGGCTCAACGTTGGGGTTTTCAATGGATGATGATTTAAGGGTGGCTTTTGGTTTGGAAGTGGTTAAACAAAACAACAAAAAATATACCCTCATCATTTCAAACTTAAGCAAGTGCTCCACTTCATCAACTGAGCATCAGATCAAGTTCTACCTCACTACCCCAGTGTAGACTTCTCATCAACAAAAATTTACTGTGTAGGCTCAATAACTCACAATGTTGGGTTAAGTCAACATCTCACATGTCTATTGTTAACACTTACATTCTGCATTAATCAATTAATCCGCTCAATCTCTCATTGCCATCACCCCTCAGCCATTAATCTACTCTCACACAGCTGTCCCGAGTTCTTTTCTTTCTTCAAAATTCTTAGCTGCCTAATTGTGACAAATCTCACTTACTCTTACACACCACACATCCTTCATTCACTATAAAACTCAAACTTCCAGTCAACAAAACAACAACAAAAACCAAAAACAAAATTCAGCAAAACAAAAACAAAAATCAGCAAAACAGCAAAAGAAAACCAAATAGCAACTATTCACAATGCATCTGAACATCAAATCAAAAAAGCAAATGAAAACAGCAAATGACTTCATGCACCCCCAAACTTAAGAGGAACAGTGTCCTCACTGTGGCTTTACCAGATTACCAAAAAATATGGGCAGAATTTAAGAACATGGTAACCTGGGGCCAGCAGAGTTTCTGGCCTATTCCTCCTCATAATCTGAGTCCTCAGACTCAGATTGTGCTAACTCTTCTGATTCAGATGGTGTGAGGTTCTTGTCTTCCTCATCAGTCTCCTCTCTCTCTCTCTCTTCAATAATGGGCTGGATCCGAGAAGCAGGTTGTGCAGAACGTGGCCACCCTATTTTTCTTGAAGAAGGTGTTTGCTTAGCTTGTGCAGCAGGAGTTTCTTGTGGAGCAACTTATGTATGCCTGTAGTACTGCTATACCTGTGGATCATAATAAATAGAAAGAGGAGCAAAAATGAGTCCATGGGGAAAAATAGGCATATCAGGAAAATTGGAAAAAGTATTTTTGAAAAATTCAGTCATTTTTTTATCTCTTTCAGTCATGTAATCATACAACCTTACTTGATTATAAAGTACCCCATAAAACTGCTCATAATATTTGTGAAGCAACAAATCAATCCTGTTAGAATCTTCCTTCAGTTCTTTCAAAATTGTATAAATGTGTGTGAGGTCATTGTGCAGCCACCCTGGATGGTTATGGTTCAATTTAGGGATGGGTAACCAATATCAACAGGAGAAGAAGGAGGTGTGAACTCAGAAAATTGAGCAGAGGAGCCTTCACCCGAAGCTCTTTTTCTTTCCTTCTTCTTTTTGCTCACATGGACTTCTTCTAGAATAGTTTTTCCTTTCTTGGCAAGGCTAGGGGTGGAATGAGGCTCATCAGGCAGAACCTCTTTAATAGTTTCCTTTGCAGGAACTAACAAAATCCTTTTTTTCAGCTTATTGATGCAAGTGAGGTTTATGACTTCCTTGATACTAATGAACTTATCCGAAGAGTTGTCCACTACACCCTTGGATTTACACAGTGCAGAGATGAAACTTGGGAACTAAAGCTTCCCTTTTTTAAAGGAGGCACAAGTGCCAATTCCTTTATGAATGAGTACTACAGCATCTACTTTCTTACCTTCTAGTAGACACCACAAAAGGATTGCCCTATCCTTTGTAACCAAATGTACATGGGTAGTGGGTAAAAGTCTGGCTCTTATGAAGTGATACCACACTTGAGCTTTTTCTACTGAACAATTTTTATGTATGGTGTGGGTATCTTCATGAACATCCCATTGTGTTCTTGGGACAGCAATGGTGAGCAAGACCTCTTGCAAAAATTGAGGGTCATTTCTTTTTTTGAAATCTTGGTATTCATCCTTTGCTTTAGGTGGGAGAGAATAAAATTCTCTCACTGCCTTTGGGCCATAGGTCCTTTTACCCCTACATACAACCTCAATTTGCAATTTGCCTACTACTTCAGCATAAAATTCTTTTATAATATTGACATTAGCCTCCTGTTGAGGGTGCAAGTAAAATTTGTCCCACTATTGGGACTTCACCACCTCATATACATATGCTGGATAAGAGGTGTGAACCTCAAATCCCTTGTCAGGGATTGGTTCCCTCTTTTTCATGATTTCTTCATACCTCTGAACAATGTCTCCAGAGGTAAAGGAGGTGATTGAATGACTCTCTGGGTCATTCGTGGAGTGTTTAACATTGGGATCAAAAGGTCCCCCACTCCTCAAATTCCCCTTTCGCATCATAAGGGCTGACCAGACTCTAAAATGGACTAAAACAAAAAGTAACAAGAAGCAAATAACTAAACAGCAAATAAAATAAAAGGAGTTGAAACCACCAGTAGTGCAGTCTTAAACACCCCCAAACTCAGTCTTGACTAGTTGGAAATGACACCTCACAAGACAATAAAAAAAATTGTTAGAAACAAAAAAAAGAAAAAAATATAATAAGCTGAAAGGTAAAAAAAAAAAATTTTATATTTTTTGAAAATAAACAAAAGTAAAATTTGCAAAGAAACAAAGATAAAAAATAAAATCAGTTAACAAAAATGTATATATACAAGACAATGGAACCATGCTTAAGTTTTAAAGTCTCAAGCTAGACTTTTCATTGCTTTCTTTGTCTAATTGGAGGGAGGTCACGAAGGGAGATGGAAATATGAGCTTTCTCAATTCCCTCCCCCAAATAATGTTTTAATCTCTCACCATTAACAGTGAATTTGCAGCCATCTTTTTCATTTAAAATATCCACTGCACCATGCAAATGGACTTTTGTCACCTTAAATGGGCCACACATCTAGATTTCAATTTCCCAGGGAAGAATTTTAATCTAGAATTAAAAAGCAGGACCTGTTGTCCCACTTCAAACTTCCTATCTAAAATTTTCCTATCATGCCATCTCTTCATTTTTTATTTATACAACTTGGCATTTTCGTAGGCATTTAATCTAAATTCATCCATTTCATTAAGTTGGAGAAGCCTATTTTCTCCTGAAGCAATGGCATCAACATTTACTCAAGCTCTAAAGGAAGATGGCAATTTTTACCAAAAATCAGCTTGTATGGAGAGCAACCTAAAGGTGTTCTATATGTTGTTCTATAGGCCCACAGAGAATCACCTAGCTTAAGGGACCGATCCTTCCTTGAAGGATTCACAACTTTCTCTAAGATCCTTTTAACTTCTCTATTTGTAACTTCTACCTTCCCACTTGTTTGCGGGTGGTAAGCAGTAGAAACTTTGTGCTTAACTCCATATTTAACTAAAAGAGCTTCAAATTGCCTACTAGCAAAGTGCCAAAGGAGGGTGGAAATGGGCCCATAAAGTCTATGCCCCATACATCAAAGAGTTATATTTCCAAAATTGGTTTCAAAGGCATTTCTTGCCTTCTAGACACTTTACCAGTCCTTTGACACCTATCACACTTATGAACATACACATTGGCATCCTTGAACAAGGTTGGCCAATAAAAGCCAAATTGCAGCACCTTTGTTGGTGTCCTCATACCACCAAAATGACCACCATATGGTGAGTCAGGACATTGCTATAAAATTGGCTCTTTTTCTTCCTCTAACACACATCTCCTAATGATCTGGTCAACACATTTTTTAAACTTGTAAGGCTCATCCCACAAATAAAACCTGCTATCATGCACCAACTTTTTCCTTTGTTGGTAACTCAAATCCTTAGGTAGCACACCACTGACTAAGTAATTAGCAATGTCAGCATACCATGGGGTTATGCTAGTGGCAACCAAGAATAGTTGCTCATCGGGGAAAGTTTCTCTAATGGCTTGTTCAACCATATTTTCACCTTGCTGCCTTTCATTCAGCCTAGACAAGTGATCAGCCACTTGATTTTCAATACATTTCCTATCTTTAATCTCCATATCAAACTCTTGAAGGAGAAGGACCCACCTAATTAACCTAGGCTTTGAATCTTTCTTTTCCACCAAATATTTAATGGCTGAATGGTCAGTATACACAATGACCTTGGTGCCTACCAAATATGATCTAAACTTGTCAAAGGCAAACACCACAGCCAACAGTTCCATTTCAGTCACTGTGTAATTTAGTTAGACCCCATTTAAGGTCCTACTAGCATAGTAAATAGACTGAAAAACTCTATTTTTCCTTTATCCTAAAACATCCCCTTGATAAACCCTTGGTTTATAAGGTTTTAAAGCATGAATTAGTTTAATTTGTGTGATTAAATGGATAGAAAAGAGGGTTAATGTCCTAGAAAGTCCTAAATACAAGTTCTGAAAGTTTTGTTGAAAATTTACATTGTTCTTGTAGGGAAATGAAGCTCAAGAAGCATATGAGAGAAGGAAAATGATTCTGAAGAATGGGAGAATTCTAAGTGTTGGGCGCTAAAATGGCCAAAGTCAAGCGTTTTAGCGCCCTGCTGCAAAATGAAGCCAAAAAGTGCTGGTGCTGAGCGCTAAAACGGCCAAAGTCAAGTGTTTTAGCGGTGATGAGAGCTAAAACATCCAAATCAAGCATTTTAGAGCCCGCTGTTCAAAAAGATTCTGGTCTTGAGTGCTAAAATGGTCATGTCAAGAGTTTTAGCGCTGAGGACAGTTAAAAGTGGTTAGGCATCCGTCAGGTTGTGCGCTAAAACGTCCAATAATGAGCGTTTTAGCGTCCATGTCAGTTTCTGGATGTTAATTCAGTTTGGAATTTGTATACTATAAAAAGGGCAAGGGGCCTTCACACTTGAGGATATCCATTAAGAATATGACTTTTCCCATCACACTAGGAGAGGGGGGATCAGATTAGATCTTTTATAGATCTGATCTGACTCTTCATTTTCTCTGAATTTCCACATTTCTTAGGACTTACTATTGTAATTGCAATTGAAGATTGAAGACTCAACCATCATGACAATGGAGTTTGATCTTTCATCTTCTCTTGTTATTTCTTTTATTATGTCTAAGTAGAGTCCTTTGTAGTCTGATTTCAATGGAACTCAAGTATGAATTCATGAATGGATGATTGAATATTATGTTTGTCTTTTATGTGATGATATGAAGTTGTCCGTATCAATTCTTTCCATCAAGGGAGTAGTGTAGAACAGGGATGTTTACATTATTCTTATAATTGACAATTTCATCATCAGTGTTCTAGTATTCAAGGGATTGATGTTAGCATTCTGAATTAATCTTAAGACCTTAGTGTTTAATGCATGTATTAAGAAGGGAATCACCAAGGGATTGGGGTTTCTGATTAATGTATCAATCAGGATAGTAAGGGATTACATCTTGATGATAAGAAAAATGTTGATTAACATCATATGGGAGATAATTCATAGTATGATTGATTCTTTCATAAGTTCATTCTTGAGGGATATTGATGTCTGACTACTTATTTTAGAATTGTAATTTACATTTTAGTTATTTTACTGTTTTCAATTAGAATTCAAATTATGGTGACGATTATCAATGCATTTAATGAACTCTTATTTGATTCAACTTAATTATAAATGGTTAGTTGGTGCTTGAATACAAATCCTCGTGGGAACGATCTTTACTCATCGTTTTATTACTTTGTACGACTAGTACACTTGCTAAAGTCGCAACACCCCTACTGCCCAATCACTTGCATCACACATCAACTCAAAGGGCAATGACCAGTCAAGGGCTATTATAATGGGAGCATAAATCAATTTCTGTTTTAGCTCCTCAAAGGCTTTGAGACAAGCCTCATCAAAATGGAAAGGGGTGTTAATTTCAAGCAAATGACTAAGAGGTTTAGAAATTTTTGAAAAATCTTTTATGAATCTCTATAAAAACCCGCATGTCCAAGGAAGGATCTAAGTCCCTTTATGTTAACAGGGGGTAGCAGTTTCTCAATCTGATCTATCTTGGCTTTATCAACCTCTAAACCAGCCTTAGAGATCTTATCTCCTAACACTATCCTTCCCTCACCATAAAGTGACACTTCTCCCAGTTCAAAACAGATTTGTCTCTTCACATCTCTCTAGTACTCTTCCCAAATTTTCTAAGCACTCTTTATAAGAGTCCCCAAAAACACTGAATTCATCCATGAAGACTTCCACAAACTGTTCTATCATATCAGTAAAAATGGCCATCATGCACCTTTGGAAGGTGGCTGGTGCATTGCACAGCCCAAAGGGCATTCTCCTAAAGGAAAAGATGCCATGGGGACAAGTAAAAGTGGTCTTTGGCTGGTCTTCAGGGGCTAAGGCTATTTGATTATAGCCTGAATAGCCATCTAGAAAACAATAAAACTCCCTACCAGCCAATCTATCCAGTATTTGGTCTATAAAAGGTAAGGGAAAATGGTCCTTCCTAGTGGCTTTGTTGAGTCTTCTGTAATCCATACAGATCCTCCAACCTGTGACTGTCCTAGTGGGTATTAATTCTTTCTTCTCATTTTCCACAACAGTGATCCCACCCTTTTTAGGGACACACTGCACTGGACTGACCTAATTACTGTCAGAAATAGGGTATATTACCCCAGCATCTAGCCACTTAATTATTTCCTTTTTGACTACTTCCTTCATAATTGGGTTAAGTCTCCTTTGCTGCTCCCTAGAGCTGCTATTTGGGTCTATTAAAAGAATTTTATGCATGCAATAAGAAGGGCTAATACCTTTTATATCTGCCAAAGACCAACCTATAGCCCTCTTAAATTTTTTTAGAACAGCCAGCAAATGTTCTTCCTCTAAAACAGTGAGCAGATTGGACAAGGTAAAGTGTCTTTCTCTCCTAAGTAGGCATACGTAAGATGATTAGGCAAAGATTTAAGCTCTAACACAGGAGGCTCTTCAATTGAGGGTTTGGGAATTTTTAACCCTCTCTTGGCCAACTCTAATGACTCAAATTTTTTTTTTCCAAACCACATCAGATCTGGAATTTAACCAATTTACAACTTCATCTGAATTAGTTTGACTGATGTCTAGCCCCTCACAACCAAGGATTTTTAAAGAGTCTAATGCAGACTCATGCAAAAATTTATCTTGAACCACACAATCAATGACATCCAGCCTAGAACATTCCTCTATGTCCCTTGGGTATTTCGTGGCTTTCAAAATATTAAATTTCACCTGCTCACCATTCACATTCATTGCCAATTCACCTTCCTTTACATCTATCACAGCCCCACCAGTGGCTAAAAAAGCCCTTCCTAAAATTATGGGTACCTCTTGGTCTTCCTCATAGTCCAAAATAATAAAATCAGCAGGTAGAATAAATTTATCTACTTTTACCAAAACATTCTCTACCTTCCATTCAGGATAAACCAGGGACCTGTCAGCCAACTGTAAAGTTACAGTGGTAGGATTAGGCTCCCCCACTTTCAGCTTCTTGAACACACTCATAGGCATCAAATTGATACTAGCACCTAAATCACACAATGCCCTGCCTATGTAATGGTCTCCTATGGTGCATGGAATTGTAAAACTTCATCGATCTCCTACTTGGGGAGGTATCTTGCTAAGCAAATATTGACTGCTATCTTGTGTGAGAGCAACAGTCTCAAACTCTTCTAGCCTCCTTTTTCTTGAAAGAATTTCTTTCATGAATTTCACATAAGTGGGCATTTGTTCTAATGCATCCACAAATGGAATGTTGACATGCAACTGTTTTAGGAGGTCTGGGAATTTCCTAAACTGATTGTCTTGCTTATGTTTTTGCAACCTTTGGGGAAAAGGTGGTGATGGTCTTTTTGAGGCAGCAGGTGTCTCAACACCTTGCTTAGATGCTTGACCCTTTAGGATGGACTTTTCCATGGGAATAGTCCCTAAAGATGGGTCTATTTGGGTCTGACTTTCTGGATCAACCAGAACAGGTGAGGAACCACTAATTACGGCCTCTTGTTGGCTGTCATGGACAGCATGTGGCTGAATAGGTTCAGAATTCAATTCTTTTTCTTGCTGCACTTTGTCTGCTTCTCTTTTTTTAATGTGGAAGGTCTAACCACAGCTTCTGGCTGATTTACAGATCTGCCATTCCTAAGTTCTATCATGTGACATTGCTCATTATTTTTTTCTAGGCTCTTCAGTGTTACTAGGAAAAATACCAAGGGGTCTGCTATTCAAAGTATTTGCTAAATGACCTAATTGAGACTCTAAATTCCTCAAAGATGCATGAATGCTTTGCACTACAGCCTCCAAGCTGTTTTGCTTAGTCTTATTCTTAACCAAATATTCCCTCAACAAAGCCTTTAAGGAAGAGATTGAAGAGGGAATCATTTCACCCGCTTGGTTTTGAGGATATGGGACTGAAGATTGGGCAGCAGTTTGCTGCCTTGGAAGTTGTTGGAAATTTTGAGGGGGAAAGGGTGGTCTGGTTTGGGCATTAGAGGGCCCAGCTTGCTGCCCTTGCCCTTGAAAATATTGGGGTTGTTGGTTCTGCCTCCAACCTTGATTAAAGTTGTTAGAAAAATCATTTTGGTTCCTATTTTGGTTCCCCACATAATATACAGATTCAGGGTTGGATGGACAGCTATCAAACATATGGGGCCCATCACAGGAAACACAAGTTTCACTTGTGTTCACAGCATTGACTTGAGGTTGGGGTATTGGAACTTGAGGTTGAGACAACCTTGCCTCAATGGCTTGTCCTTGATTTTTCACTAAAGTAGTTAGTGCATCAAACTTGGCTGAGAGGGTTGTTATAGGGTCTATCTCATGCAAACCAGCCACTCTCCTTAACTGATTTCTATCTTCAGGCCGTTGGACATAATTTTGAGTCATTTGTTCCAACAAATCATGGGCTTGATTAAAGGACATGGACATAAACATGCCATTAGCTACAGAATTTGCTAAGGCTCTGTTTTGGATGTTAAGGCTGTTGTAAAAGGTTTGTAGCACTGCCCAAGGTGGCAAGTCATGGTTGGGACATTGCTTAAGAAGGATTTTAAACCTCTCCCACACATCTACAAGGGTTTCACCATCCTTCTGCATGAAGTTGGTAATATCACATCTAGTTTGCACTATTTTGTTGGATGGGAAAATTTTCATAATAAACTTTTCAGCCAAAGTGTGCCAATTGGTTATGGAGTTGGATGGAAGGGAGTTCAACCACTCTTTGGCTTTGTCAGCCAGTGAGTGAGGGAAAAGCTTCGCACATCATCTGAGATATTGGGATTCCTAAAAGTGTTGGCCACTTCTATGAAATTCCTAAGGTGCTTGTGTGGATCTTCCATTAACAGCCCGTGGAACTGCCCCATATTCTGGAGCATTGTGAACATCACAGTTTCTAATTTAAAGGGCACTATATTAACAGGTTGGGCAATACTTGGGTCTAACTCATCCAAAACTGGTATGATAAAGTCCATCATGGACCTATCAATATCATTTATTGGCTGGTTTTGTATCCTTGCAGGTCCTCATTCATTCCCATTTTCATTTCCTAAATTTTCCATTCTCCAATTTCTGGATTTGGGATCTGCCTATTTGCTCTCTGGATTCTTCTTCGAAGCCTAAAGGTCCTTTCAGGTTCAGGATCAAATGCTTCTAAGGTGTGGAGTTGCACTTATGCACCCTTTTGACTAAAAAAAAAATTAAACGTGCCTAGCTTGGAAACCAAAATTCCTATTAAGCTCTATTAAAAAAAATTAACAAAAACAAGCAAAACTGAAGAAAAAAAATAAGTAACAACTTATGAAACAATAAACTAAAAAAATATATTAAATGACAGAAAAACTATATAAGAAAATTGCATAATATCATAATATTAACCGAACAAAAATTCAAACTACCACTATTCAAGGGATTACGGGATTATCACCTAACACTCTACAGAAACAGAATTAAAATAAGCTAAAAATAAAAACAAAAGAAAAATTGAACTAACTCAGAAACAGCAATCACACACAAAATTCTAACAATGTACGGCTTCGATCCCCGGCAACGGCGCCAAAAACTTGTTGCCTTGCTAACAGTTATGCAAGTATGCGCGCAAGTATAAGCGACAACAAGTAATATATGGCGTATTTGAGACCCTAATATCGTTCCCACAAGGATCTTTGGCGTTTGTAACTTGACTAAGATTTGCAATTGCTAAAACTGAATTTAATCTAAAAAATGAGTAAAATAAAGAGAAACAAAATAATCACAAGATTGAGTTAAAATGCTACTGACCAATGACTCTAAATTTTTTTTGTAAGATTTTCAGAATTGATTTCTTGTACTAAAAAGTGGGAAATGGAAGGACAACAAATTAAACATTTTATTGGAAGAGATTTCTCTAATAAGAAATTAGTAAACAGAATTATAATAGAGATTTTTGGAAATCAAATGAAAAAAATCTGAGTTGTTAAAAAAATAAGTTGTAAAAATAGGTTGAGTTTCGGTTACCTTCCCCAACGGCTACTAAATGAAGGTTAATTACAAATTACTAAAAATTAGCTCCTACCCATAAGAATGGAGCTCAAAAATAGCAAATGAAATTGGAAAGTGCAGAATCTTAGATTGCAGAAAAATAAACTAAGCACTGGTCCTAACAACCGGATTAACCTCAGTGTTGTACCAACATGAATAACGACTAACATAAATCAAACTCCATTACATTATCAAAAATTAGAAAAATAAAAACTCAGAAATCCCTTGCAGAGTGCAGAAAATAAAGACCAGAAAAATAATCAGGACCAAGAAGAGAGTCCCCACACTCACTATTTCTTCTCTATTTATAGCTCTCCTCCTCTGCATGCACGATCTCAGCCTCACACCTCAGCAAGCATCAATGTGTTCCTTCCAACCGTACGATTCCTTTGCGAGGGTCAATCGCAGTCGAAATATTCTACTAGCACTATTAACAAATTCCGGCTCACCCAATTAGTTTTGGCATTTTCTGTATCAACCGAAATGGCTAGGGTTCACTATTTTTGGTTGGATTGTTCACTTAATGAATCGTGTTTGAGGTCTAAACTGGATGGTTTGATCAGAATCAAAAAATGGTCTGGCTTTGTGGTTCGATTTGTGGGAGGATTTCAGGGTGAATCGATTTGAGGTGAGGGTTTGGCTTAGATGGGTTTGATCGAAAGTTGGGTGCTAGGGTTTCCGCTTCTCAGCCTTTGATTCACGTTTCTGATTCTTTCTCTTGCTTCCAATTTCTTTCTTTGCATTTCTTCACTTGGGCTTCAGCTCTAAAGTCCAGCCCATCCATTCCTTTCTTTCTTGCTTCTAAGTCTGTCTGTTACTTCTCTTTTCTCTTTCTTTTTCTTCTTTGGGCTCTTTTGGGTTGCCTGGTGAATTCGGCCCATTCCCTTCTTTTTATTCTGAGCATTTCTTTTTACTTTGCTTCTCTGATCTGAAGTTGAAAATGGGCCTGAAAATAAAATTCGCAGCCCATTAACACTTAACCAATAAATTTCAATAAAACAAAAATTTGGAGTTTTTAATAACACAAAAAGTATTCTTTTCTTTCCATTTGCATATTAAACCATATGTTTCAAGTCTAATTTCATAGACTTATCATCTTGTACAGTTATTATTTTTGTATGCCAGTCCCTCCTCAGTGTTACTGTTTAGAGTTGATTTATCTGTAGAAGTGAATGTCTAATGGACACTTTAAAATAATGATGTGGCTGACGATATCTCTCTCAAATGGAGCAAGGAAATGGCTATCAAGTTAACGGTGGAGGGTGAGGAGACGGCTGGTGTTAGAATGAGTAGATGCCAAATGAGAATCCCTCAATGTTGATCAAGTGTCAAGGTTCACAAACCAAAATGATGATAAGATGTCGCATATTGTTATCAACATCGCTTCCTCATGCAAAACTTTCTTACACTAAAGATGGTTTGGCCTGTAGTATTTTCCGGTCGGAAAGTTTCATATTGTTTTGCCAGATTGACACTGCCACCTAGTATGTTCAACCTGGTTCCCGCTACGGCGCTACCCGTATTTGCATATATATCCGTTAGATCGATTATTTTGATCCAACGGTTTTATTTATTTTCATCTTTGTATGGTTATGATTTTCCAAATTTAATACTTTATATTTATTTTTACCTTTATATAGTTATGATTTCCCATACGTAATGCTTTCACTTTAAATATGGGGAATCATGACCATACAAAGATGGAAATAAATATAACCGTTGGATCAAGATAATCGATCTATCAGTGAGATTGATTGGTAGTCACTCGGTAGTAACACAACTTGGTTGTCACAATATCCTTCCCCATATATATAGATATAGATATATATATATATATATATATATATATATATATATATATATATATAGGCACGATCCTTTGACACCGGTGTCAAATTTGAAATTTGACAACTCATCTGAGAGCCATTAGGTCAAAAAAGATCAACGACTCTGATTTGTAAGCATGTGACACCATTGATCTTTTTTGATCTAACGGCTCTCAGATGAGGTGTCAAATTTTAAATTTGACACCGGTGTCAAATGATCCTACCTCATATATATAGAGTTTTATAAGAGTTATGTTGTAGGAAAAGTGATTGTGTTATGTTATAGAGATTCGTTTTGCGTGCCGGAGTTTGTTTTTTTGCTGCGGGGCCCCACAAAATGTTGTGTGTGTAGGAAATTTTTTGTGGTCATGTTAAATGATAGATGATAAACCCATATATATATTTAGGAAAAAATGAAAATAAAGTGACTGGACGGTCTAGTACACTATGTTCTCCCGCGAGAACATAGTGCAAAAATATTACAATGGTGTTCTCCCGGGAGAACATAGTTATAATTTTACTATAACTGTGTTCTCGCGGGAGAACATAGTGCACTAGACCGATTTTTACATCCAGTCACTGTACACTCACTAAAAGGTTGTAAGTATAACGTTCCTCATATATATATTGAAAAGGGAGGGATCTTTTGACAGATTTTGAAGTCTTACTCCCCATCTCAATCGTTCATGTCCATCTAGCTAACTGTTATGGAATATTTTCATATACTAACCACCTACCCAAGGATCCCTTAAAGGATAATTACCCAATTATCCTAACAATATAAAACAGTAAGCTGCTAAGGATAGAGTCTCTATCTCAACAGAAAAGAAGTTGAATCCTACTACAACTGGGAGATCTACACAAGCCCAAGAGGTAACCCTTATAAATAAAAGGTTAAAGACTCCAGGTACACAACTCTGAAACCCTCTCCCTTAGCTTGTCACTGTGCACACACCCCACGCCTTGACTATGCCGTTATATTATAGTGCATAATGATCCACTTATCTTTAGGGTACCTCTCTTATAGGTACCTGAGAGAGGGCAAACAGATCCAATATTAAATTACCAATCTCTAATTGGACATTTACGATTTATCAGATCGCAACACTAACCATTGTCATTTATTTGAAGTTATGATTAATTAATTGGTATAACTCAATAAACTACAACAATTAAATTAATATAAATCAACGATTAAGATTAGGAATAAAATTTCTAAATTTTACATCTCTCCCCCATTTTCAAAAGTGTGTAGTGTTTGTTACAAGTGTGTAGTGTTTGTTTTATGTTACAAGAATCTGACAAAGCCATTGATAGTCTTGCTCGTTCTAGGTCTAATGTCTTATGGTTGATATTAAAGTTTTAATCAATTTATTATATTAAAATTAAAAAGAATTTAAAACAGGTCCAATTTTGTTGAAATTACTCCACTTCTCCTATTGTTGTGTTTTCCTGACTGAAGTGCATCCTTGTTTTGTTTATGAGAACTTGAGATGCCAAGTCTGCTGGTGATGGTTCTGCTGTAAAGGCCATGATTGATGATATTCTTTTCTAGATTGAAGTAGAACAAGAAGGGCTTTCTTTCCCTTAGTGTGATTAAGTTGACTGATTTTCATATAGGTCGATGGAAACTGTTTATATGGTTATGACTGTTCAGACAGAATCAGACTTGTCACGTTTATTATGGACTACGCTGTTGATTTTTACTCTCTTGTTTTTCATATTTCGCAATTTATATTATTAAAAAAATCCAAAGAAAGGGAAGGGAAGGATGAAGGTCCTTGAACGGCCAAAATAGCAGAATGAACTAGACATGTTGCTTAAGCTGGTTGATGTTTTCATGCTGATTATTAAAACCTGGTGGCTTTAATTAATTTACAGCACAGTTCAGGATCCAATGAGCATGCCAAAACTAGTGTTATGCAAGGAAAATCTTTAGACAACTAATAACGGGTGATATGGAACAAAAAATAATTTAACTTATGCAATAATTATAATTATTTTTATATTGTGCACGAAATTATTGACTTATAAATATACAAAGTAATGTTTTCCGGTGGAAAAGGAGCTAGGGTCAGTATGGAATCTATGGATTCAGAACTTAATAGTTTCTAGTTAGTGTCATATACTCATATTACTACAGGATACATTTATATTAAACAACGGAAGTTCCGATAATGTGAGGTGAGCATTCCCTTCCCACCTGTTCTATGTTATTAGTGGCTGAAAAGTGTTGTAAGTTAGAAATGGATTCGGTGCTAAACTAAGAAAGTGAAAGATTGTTGATCTGTGAAACCTTTCACACATCTAAAACCTGAACTAAAAAATGTCACCAAACTCCAATAATGTAATAATTTCTAAAAACATGCTAGACTTGCTTGACACCAACTTGTTTTCAATGGGCATGCCAAGCTCTTATTTATAACCAGATAACTTGTGAATTCTATGAGTAAGTCTTCATTGTCCCTACAGTATTTTCTGAAACCTCAAAAAGATGCCACAACGTGATTCTAATGATAGTTCCATGCAGCATGCTGCACATACTAAGCGTGCTCCTACTCCAGGGAAGGCAACAATACTTGCAATAGGCAAGGCCTTCCCTAGCCAAATTATCCCTCAAGATTGCTTGGTAGAGGGCTACATCCGTGACACAAAATGTGAAGATGAATATATTAAGGAGAAATTGGAGCGTCTTTGTAAGTACAATTAGTTACTTTACATTCTTATTTATTAAGGAATTCAACCTGTAATATTAACGCTTCTACCTTACTCCCAAGTGACTAGCAAGATTGGTTCTATCAATATTTGAACTAGTGAAAGGAAATCTGGTATGTTAATGATGCCATCCATAGCTTCCAACTCATTGCTGAGAATAATTGGCACTTGGCACTCCCATAAGCAACTCATAAGAAATTTATGGACGGCTAAATCCATCAACACTCCCCATTAAAGTTTAAACCCTGATTAGCGATGATGTGGGTGACGAAAATCTTTGTATGCAGTCTTTTTTTTTACTTTTTGCTGTTAGTCCCTGGATTAAAATCTATGATTTCTCTATAACAAAGAAGCAATTAACTTTATAACCACTCCCCATTAAACCCTGACGGGCGAGGGTATG
This sequence comes from Gastrolobium villosum, assembly GCA_032173675.1. Lineage (NCBI taxonomy): Eukaryota > Viridiplantae > Streptophyta > Magnoliopsida > Fabales > Fabaceae > Gastrolobium > Gastrolobium villosum. The sequence goes on along the minus strand of JAVKPL010011710.1, from coordinate 12,250 downwards.
GGTGAAAATAATCCTTGTACGCAGTCTTATCCTTGCATATTTTCAATTATTAAATAGAAAGAATTACTAATCTAAACTGCAATGCTTTCTTTCTTCATTTGCCATTTGCCAGGTAAAAACACAACTGTGAAGACAAGATACACAGTAATGTCAAAGGAGATCCTTGACAAATACCCTGAGTTGGCCACAGAGGGCTCACCAACCATAAAGCAAAAGCTTGAAATAGCAAATCCTGCAGTAGTAGAGATGGCTACCAAAGCCAGCCTTGCCTGTATCAAGGAATGGGGAAGGCCTGCTCAAGACATTACTCATATTGTCTATGTTTCTTCAAGTGAAATACGCTTACCAGGTGGTGACCTTTATCTGGCAAATGAACTTGGCCTTAGAAGTGATGTTGGTCGTGTAATGCTCTATTTTCTAGGTTGCTATGGTGGTGTCACTGGCCTTAGAGTTGCCAAGGACATAGCAGAAAACAACCCTGGTAGCCGGGTTTTGCTGACAACCTCTGAGACTACCATACTTGGTTTTAGACCCCCCAATAAGGCTAGGCCATACGATCTTGTGGGGGCTGCTCTTTTTGGTGATGGAGCTGCTGCTGTGATAATTGGAGCCAACCCGGTATCGGGTCAAGAGTCTCCCTTCATGGAGTTGAACTATGCTGTCCAAAAATTCTTGCCAGGGACACATAATGTGATTGATGGGAGACTCTCTGAAGAGGGTATAAATTTCAAACTTGGAAGAGACCTTCCTCAGAAAATTGAAGACAACATAGAGGAATTCTGCAGAAAGCTAATAGCTAACAGCAATATAAAGGAGTTCAATGATTTGTTCTGGGCTGTTCATCCTGGTGGACCTGCAATTCTCAACAAGCTAGAGAGTACACTCAAATTGAGCAGTGAGAAGCTAGAGTGTAGTAGGAAGGCACTAATGGACTATGGTAATGTTAGCAGCAACACCATATTTTATGTCATGGAATACATGAGGGACTATCTGAAAAAAGATGGAGGAGAAGAATGGGGTTTGGGATTGGCATTTGGACCAGGCATTACTTTTGAAGGCATTCTCATGCGCAGCCTGTAATCTTAAATATGAATTTGACTTCGGGTTGTAATAGGAAGAAGATGCACTTAAGTAATGGTGTTCTTTTTAAGTGGTTTCAAAATCTTTCTTAACAATAAAGTCTTATGTGGCAAATTACTTTCTGAATATCAGAAGGGGAAAATCTTAGTATACTACTTTATGTTCTTAATTCTTATTGCTCTTTTTTATTATTATTAATTCATGAAATCCCTCCAACTATAAGATATAAGAAGAATATTTCCTCTATTTTGAAAGTTATCCATAAGACTCATTGAACTTACCAAACCATGCATATAGACTCAAGAGGGTTTTATGCACACGGACAAGGGTTAGTATGCACAAGCATGTTTCGGAGATTTCAGAGAGTTTTACTGAATTTCAAAGTAAAAGGAGATTTCTCGCATGACTCATAGTTAAAGGAAAAATTTTACACATACGGGAGTACCAAATACTGGGTTCATCATTTATTAAATATGATAAAAAAAACATCCTATGTAAAGAACCTTGTATAAACCACCCCAAAAGTTAGCTCTAAGGGTGGGAGTGCCCAAAGTCTTATAAACTCCACATTAGTTGTTCATCCAACCAATGTGGGACTATATATCTGAACACGCCCCCTCACACGAGAGCCCACTATAACACCCTTATATACCCGATTTGTTAACATATCATCGTATTAAGCTACGCTTAATTAAAATGCGGAATAACTTTTTTTAATTCAATTATGACGTCATTAACCTTAGCCAAGTTGATTACTTAATCAATTTCATAAAATATCACCTGTATGTAAATTGCAAATGACAATTAAGTGAAATACCTCAATATATAAATAAAGTGAGTATCTAAGTCACAGGACTACAACACATAGCCTGGACCAAAATCCTGATACATTATTACAACTTTAAATAAGCAAGACATAATCAAGTCTATGTGGCATGGACAAACCCCATGCTCACCAAATAAGGCAACAAAGTCCAACAGCAGTCTCAACTCAAATAACATGATACTGACAGAAACCATTAACAGCATCCAAATCCAGTCATGTCAGCATACAGCAAGTCTATATATCAACTAAGTTCTAGCCTCCGGCCGCCAGAGGCATCAGCCCCCAAATTACCTGAACCTGAAATGAGAGTCCCCAAATGTGGGGTGAGATCTCTAAACAAGAAATCTCAGTAAGACAAGGGGTCCTCAAGGATCTTCCACCCCAAGCTCACTTACATGTGCAATATAAGTTCCAAAAATAGTAATTTCAATATAAGTTCCAAAACTATGCAGTGCAATAGATATTCATGCCATGTGTGTTATCACTATTCTACTGGCCAGAGAAAATGCAGGAATACGTCTATTACCCACATAGTAGTACAAGGAACACCGCTTGCACCTCACCCACAGCCTCACCATATTGTATGTACTACATACTCAAGCTAACCGTATAGGTGGACATCAAATGCATATCATAAAGGTACATTGCATATAATAGCTCAACGGCATTTCCAAAACAACAAAAGCATGTAACACAGCATGCATATAACCATACCCCCATGGGACATGGTGGAACCACAACATGGCTAAACCGAGGACACGAAAGCTTACCTTGCAAGCTTGCTATCCAAGCCAAGAGTCCGCACAAACTCAAAGTCCAAACACAACAGAATCACAATCTGTTTTAGACCAACAATTATATCAACATTCATATTACTATATTTACAATGTTAAACTAGACATCTTGAGGTTTCCAACGATATACTTTATGTCTCAATCGGAGTTGTATAACCCCGGTTATGTTTTACGCAAGGTGACTGCTGCAAACGGAATTTCCAGCAACCAAAACGCAACTTAAAATTGACACTTCTATCATACCACAGATCCAATGGCTACTAAATTTTACAGAGTTGTATCCCTATGTGTTAGCTTCACATAGGTCCAAACCTCACTCAATTTGAAGCCCTGTAGCTCGAGATATCATAATTTTACTAAACTAGGTCGTTGCTGTCACATTTGCACTAGGTAATCGATTACCATACAGGGGGTAATCCATTACCCTTCATGGTAATCAATTACCACTTAAAGAGAATCAATTACCATCTGTGCAGAAACGTGAAAATGAGATTTTTCTACATAAACCGAGACCCAAATACTTCCTCAAGCTCCCAAGTCCGGTTTTTCATCAAAACAGATGTTCAACAACATTTATCATGCATATATTAACCACTTTTAACTTGATTAATCAAAGCTCCCTCTTTTAGTGACTTAAACAAGCTGAAATCAAGTATTTTCAAGAAAGTGGTCACGGTATACATATGGGGTCCTTGAACTCAGAAAAAGAAGAGCCTTGGATGCTCAATGAAGTGCCCCAAGCCATTGCCTTAGTGATGCACGAAAATCACCACACCAAGGTAAGTTCTTTCCCTCCAAAGCTTGGTTCTTGGAGCTCCAATGGAGGTGGAACACACTCACTCACCCACAACCAAGGAGGCAGCCCACACACACTCAAAAAACAGAATCTTGAGCTTCCAAGAACAATCTTCCCACTCCCCCAAAGCTTGCTACAAGCTCACACAATAATGGAGAAGGGTTTTCAAGAAGGAAAGGTGGAGTCTTTGGCTTAAAAATGGAGAAAAGCTCCAACTTTTGAAGGGAGAAGAAGGTGGCAGCCTATGCACGAGAAAATCTCACGTAGAAGAGTGAATTTCTGACCTAGGAGAGTGTGCCACTTAGTATTTATAGTCCACTTAAAGTTAATCGTGCAGTATTAGCGTTAATAGCTACGCTTATCATTTTAACCTCAAACTTGAGATTCTGAACCTAGCCATTTTTCTAGGATTTTTCATATTTTAATTTTTCGCAACACTTTTCCGGTACGCGTTTTCACGCTGACAGTATTAGTTCTGGCACCAGTTCTTATTATTTTGACTTGAAACTTGTTTTTCAAGTCCTACATATTATTCTAGTAATTATCATGCACTTATTATAATTTTCCGGGATACTTCACCGGTACGCATTTATACCGGGTAGCAGAACTGGTATCTGCACTTTTCGTCCGAAAAGCAACTTTTAGCATTATTACTCACTTACTATAATTATTAGAGTCTCATAATAATTATTAAGATCAATTATGGAATTATTTCCTAATTATCACATTTAATTAATTAATCTCCTTAATTAGCGGTGCGGGTTCTTACACCCATTGGGCTTGAAGAGTGGATGATGCAACAGGCCCAACCTACCTGTGCTAAGAGAGTCCACAAGAGAAAGTGGGGGACGGCAAGGCTTTGATACCATGTAAAGAACCTTGAGATACACCACCCCAAAAGCTAGCTTATAGGGTGAGAGTGCCCAAGGTCTTATAAACTCCACATTAGTTGCACATACAACCAATGTGGGACTATATATCTCAACATCCTATTTACATAACATCTATCTTTATAGTTATTTTCATGCATATTTCATTTTTTTCGTTTTATTATCTTCAAGTATATCTTTTTTCTTCTTTTTGCAAGGGAGTAGGTACTTCCCAAACAGTGAAAATGTGCTCTAGTTAAAGAAGAGTTTATTCAATTTTAGAGCTTTTAATTTTCATAAACTATTCACCAATACAGTTTGGGAATGTTGCAGGAGATAAAATCATCTCCTTTTAATACATAAAAATATGTGGGAAACATATTTTTTATTCCTTATTTATCTTGCACTGGTTTGTGATTTTCTCATTACTTTACACGCACAAGTCACATGACAATTATGTCACCTAAAGTTGAGGAAATTATGTATTGAATATGCACAAGTATATCATATGTATAATAATCTCCCTCAAGCTAGCACATGTATATCATATTTACCAAACTTGTTACATATATTGTTAGACAAGTGGCTTCAACACTCCGGGGGGTGAATTGAGTTTTACAAAATCTTTTCGCAAAATGTCTCCTTTGATATTTCAAAGAGTATTTCTTCAATTAAATGATTTAACAAGAAAAAAATCTAAGTGTAGGAACAACTGTGTGACCAATAAAATAAGCTAGTGAATAAATAAACACCATCTACAAATGAAATTTCAAGACTAAAGTAAATAGTTCAAGGTTAGAGAAATTGCAAATTAGATGTATCCTAGTTAGATAAGCCTATACAAAATATTACATGCAATTTATCTTATACAAAATATGGTCATGCATCATAATTCCCAAAATATGGTCATATACATAAATAACATCCATCCTCCAAAATCTGAGCCCCATGCTCTATATATCTTGCCCTGTGAGGTCTTACCTCCCTTAGCTGGAGTACCTGAAATATGGTTCCCAAACAAGGTCAGAAAACATCTCAATAAACTCAAGGTTTTCGGAGTAATTCTTCAACCATGAGTTCACTTCCTACATGAAAGGTCAAATAACATAACATAGAAACATCATATAGCTCATAACATACATAAGACTTCCAAGAGCTTAGGTCCTCAAGGAAAATTATTCTATAAATACTAGTCCAAGGGCTTCGGTCTCCAAGGATAGTACACTTTCAAGAGCTTAGGTCCTCAAGAAAGTTCATACATGATAGTCCAAGGGCTTAGGTCCCCAAGGATCATACACTTACATACAAGTTTAGGTCCCCAAGGAAGGTACACACATGCATGTGTTCATTGGCCAAGAACCCTTATCAATCCATCAATCATAACATATACATTATCATTTATCAATCAATTATCATATCACTTATCATTTATCAATCACTACATAAACATATTTACATGAATGCAGCTATACTAAGTATCTAACATCCCACCCAATAATCCATATAATAACCATAACCCCCTAGGAGGATGGTGGAACAACAATAACAGAGTAAAACTCAAAATCAAGAGCTTACCTCTTGTTGTCTTTTCTCTAGTAGATTTCTTTAAACACAAGCAACCTTCTCAATAGTTGTCTTCATGTCTAAAATATTCACGCAATCAATCTCCAATGAACAATGTAACACCCCGTGTTAACCCGGTTTGTTAACATGTCATCGTATTAAGCCACGCTTAATAAAAATGCGGAATAACTTTTTCTTTAATTCAATTATGACGTCATTAATACTTAGCCAAATTGATTAATTAATCAATTATCATAAAATATCGCATATATGTAAATTGCAAGACAACTAACTGAAATACCTCAATATATAAATAAAGTGAGTATCTATGTCACAGGACTACAACACATAGCCTAGACAATAATCCTGATACATTATTACAACTTTAAATAAAACAAGACATAACCAAGTCTATGTGACATGGACAATCCCCAGGCTCACCAAATAAGGCAACAATTCCCCAACCACAGTCTCAACTCGAATATCAAAAAGATGACAGAAAATATAAACAGCAGTAAACATGCATATCCAGCATCTATCAGCAATGTCTAACTCAGCTCTGGCCTCCTGCCACCCGAGGTCTCAACCTCTGGGTTACCTAAACCTGAAATAAGCGTCCCCAAACATGCATACCTGAACCTGAAACCCCATGCTCACCAAATAAGGCAACAAAGTCCAACAGCAGTCTCAACTCAAATAACATGATACTGACAGAAACCATTAACAGCATCCAGATCCAGTCATGTCAGCATACAGCAAGTCTATATATCAACTAAGTTATAGCCTCCGGATGCCAGAGGCATCAGCCCCCAAATTACCTGAACCTGAAATAAGAGTCCCCAAACGTGGGGTGAGATCTCTAAACAAGAAATCTCAGTAAGACAAGGGGTCCTCAAGGATCTTCTACCCCAAGCTCACTTACATGTGCAATATAAGTTCCAAAAGCAGTAATTTCCAATATAAGTTCCAAAACTATGCAGTGCAACAGATATTCATGCCATGTGTGTTATCACTATTCTACTGGCCAGAGAAATGCAGGGATACGTCTATTACCCACATAATAGTACAAGGAACAACGCCTGCACCTCACCCACAGCCTCACCATTTCGTATGTATCACATACTCAGGCTTATCGTATAGGTGGACATCACATGCATATCATAAAGGCACATTGCATATATCATCTCAACAGCATTTTCAAATATCAAAGCATGTAAACACAACATGCATATAGACCATCCCCCCATAGGACATGGTGGAACCAAACATGGCAAAACCGAGGACACGGAAGCTTACTTTGCAAGCTCACAATCCTATGCCAAGAGTCCACACAGCTGATCACAATCTGATTTAGGACCAGCAAGCATATCAACATTCATAGCTCAAAAGCATACACATAAAGACTACATTTTTCTTTTACGTTTTACGTCTTAAAGCTTCCCACAAAGCCATAAGCCCTTAACCATTTGATTCTGACTTAGTTAAGTTATTACAGAAGTACCACTTCATCACACTAGGGTACACAAACCCAAACATCAACTCTATATGAACAATACCTCACTGTTCATCGAAAATCCAGAATATCCGGATATATGTCGGGGGCATATCCGGATATCAAGACCCCATATCCGGATATCATATCCAGATATTTCACGACAGAATGCAGTTTTGCATTTCGCGAGATATCCTTCCCAAAGATGATCCATTTCAAGCATGCAGAAGCTTAAACATGTGATTTAAGGTGTGTTAAGCATTACCCAACATTAGGTTATCATCTTAGCTTGTTACATGCATCAAGGTTCCATTTTTAAGCATTCAAACTCAAGTTCAATGGTTGTAAGGCTTACCAAAGCTCAAAATAGAGCAACAATGGCTCTTGGAGCTCACCAATCAGTCACCAAGGTTCAGACTTGCAAGGAACACGAAAATGCTACACAAGTTGAGTCTTTTCTCTTCAAAGGTAGCTTCTTGAAGCTTCACAAACCATGAACAAGACCCCACAACCTTCAAATCACTAAGTCACCCCCTAAACAGACCCCGCACAGCATCTATACTCAGAATTGGAGCTCACCTCACACTCACCAAGTGTTTAAGATGAAGAAACCATGAAGAATGAGGAAGAAATGCCCACAAGCTCACCAATGAAAGGAAGAAGGCAATGGAAGAGTGAACCACACTCAGCCACCAAGAAGGTTACGTAGGGAAAATGCTGATTGCCTAGGGTTCTGGGCCAAGTGTGCCTATTTATAGCGGTTAAGCATTTAACGCGCAGTATTAGCATTAATAGCTACGCAGTATTAGCATTAATAGCTACGCAAAACATTTTAATCTCAAACTTTGGAATCTTAACCTACTCATTTTTCTAAGATTTTTCATATTTTTATTTTATTTTTCGGAGCACCTTTCCGGTATGCGCTTTTCCATAGCCAGTATCAGTTCTGGCAACAGTTCTCATTATTTTGACTTGAAACTCGTTTTACAAGTCCTACATATTATTCTAGTAATTATCATGCACTTATTATAATTTTTTGGGATACTTCACCGATATGCATTTATACCGGGTAGCAGAATCGGTATCTGCACTTTTCGTCCGAAAAGCGACTTTCAGCATTATTACTCACTTACTATAATTATTAGAGCCTCATAATAATTATTAGGTCAATTATGAAATTATTTCCCAATTATCATATTTATTTAATTAATCTCCTTAATTAGTGGTGCGGGTTCTTACAAACAACAACTATTTCAAGGTCTAAATACAATTTAATCACACATTCCATATCAAAAACATGATTAATAACTACCAAAATCATAATTCATAAACAACCATAGCATTCATGACATTCATTATTACATGTTTTAAAATAAAATTAATTCGGGTATTGTTCATTTATATGGTACTGTTCATTGTTCACTGTTCATTTATACGGTATTGTTTACTAAATTACTATTCATATATGGTATTGTTAATCATCGTTGAGAATTTGGGTTCTCCTTCGACAGAACCTAGAATTTGATACAAAATTCATAAAATCTCATGAAATACTCATATCTTTACTCCTAAACTCATGTTACCACCTAATTAGCATTTATCATATATATATCAACCTTTAAATCCAACAATTAACTAATAATAACCAAAAATTAGAATATTTGAAATTCACTATTCACCAAAAACTAAATCTATCAAATCATCATGAAAACCAAAAATAAGTAGAGCTTCTTTACCTTAAATCCCTTTAGAAGGAAAGGAAGAAGACTTTTATACTGAACATAGCCTATAAGTAAAAGAAATAAAGTCACCTTTGGTGAAAAATGAGTGAAAGTTAGAAACATGACTAGAAAAATATTCTAGTCCATTGGGTAAAGTTTGATAATGAACGGAGGAGACTAGATAAATAAACTTGTACCCAATTGAATTTCTCTTAACTTATGTAAGTGAAAAATCTCAAAAACTTCACTATTCCTTATTCTTCTGCGAAAATGGATCGACATAAGAGAAAATGAAAAAAAAAATTGATTTAAAATCTTCCAAAATTCATAACTTGAACTAGAGATCTCCAAAGCCAAGCTTGTGAGAAATTTTGAGAAGAACACATTGGTACCCATATTTTCGTGTGGGGTTCACTGTCGAGAGAGTTCTTCTTCCCCTAAGGTTTCGAATTTCATGGAAAATGGGGGCTTTGATGGAGTTTGAGGCCATGGGAGCTTGAAGTAAGCTTTCCCCTTCATTATAGGTAAGTTTATGTTAAGAAATCCTAGTTTTCTTCGAGTTTTGACAAAAATTGAATTTAGGTTTTGATTTTGAAAGTTTGGCTTGAATGAGTGTTGGGTCAAAAGCTTGTTGGGTGTAAAATATATTATGATGAAGAACATTCTTGTTCAGTAAGAGAAAACACTTATGTTCTCTTACTTTCAACCCAAGTGTGCAAGTGCACGCGTCAAGTAATAAAGGGACTATTAGTGCCCAGATTATCATTCCCATGAGGATAGAACTCTAATTAGTGCCTTAGACTGTCTTAAAAAGAATGAAAATGAAACGAAAAGTTATCTGATAGCAAGCAGTTAATCGCTTCGTTATGTATGATCTCCTTCTTGTTGAAAGAAGGAACAACAATATTCATGAGAGATTTATAGATACAAGATTAAATAAAGAAAACAAATACTAACAGTAATAATCAGTGTTATTAAACCCGGCCCGGACATTGACCCGGTCGGGGTATTGGGTCATTGGGTCACTGGTCGGACCGGTTGACCCAGATATATATAGATATATAAAAATATCTTTAAATATGAACATATAAATTCAATTATATTTTCCATATCTAAAATGAATTAAACAAGGTTCATTAAATAAGCTAAAAAACATGAAGCATAAATAAATAAAAATGTATATTATTTCTATGTCAATTTAAATTTCAACTCAGAATCCCTGTAAACATATCTCTCAATGACATTGAACTCATATTTTTCAAATTCAGTTACATTAAAAATGACATATGTCATAATCTCTTAATATATTATTTCGCAAATTGGTTCAATATTGGAAGCTGAAATTGGAGGTCATTGTAAAAAAGTATATTAGCAAATAAAATTACAAAAAAAAATTAAAATGAGTTCTACATTTTTTTGACAAGATGAAATAATTTTGGTTATTTTTTTTTAAATACATAACCCGGCCGGGTCACCGGGTTTGGCCGGGGTTTGACCGGGTCAATGCATGAGCGATCTAATGCTTGACCCGGACCGGTCTGATGACTGGGTCACCGGGTCCCGGGTCGACCCGGCCGGGTCGGGCCGGGTTTTACAACACTGGTGATAACAGTAATTAAGAGACAACAGGTTGGATGGTTTAAAATAGTTTTAACAGAAGGAACGGATCCACTGCTCCATTCTTAAATAGTTATTTTCTCTGCTTAAGACTTAACACTTTTGTATTTATTTCAGTTTCTTTACTGCCAACGTCTGATTCCTCAGCTTATTGGACTAGATGGCTCACAAGTTTCCATATTCCTATGGCTCCCTTGACTCCAACAAGTACTTAGTATAGAACCTTGAAATGAACGAAGTGGTCCCTTATTCCTAAGGCAACCAGTGTAACAGCCCGCGTTAACCCGGTTTGTTAACATACTATCGTATTAAGCCACGCTTAATTTAAAAATGTGGAATATCTTTTTTTGTTCAATTATGACGTCATTATCATTACCAAATTGAATTACTTAATTCATTTGCATCAAACATTGCATGTATGATATTGCAAGAGACAACTAACTGAAATACCTCATATTATAATGACAGTGAGTATCTAAAATCACGGAACTACAACACGTAGTCCGGACATAATCCTGATACATTATTACAACCCGAATCTAAACTAAGACATAGTCAAATCAATGCGATATGGACAATCCCCATGCTCACCAAATAAGGCAACAAAGCCTCAACAACAGTCTTACAGCATCAACATAATAATCAAGCTAAATGCATAAAGCAATAGGCATAATCTTGCATCCAAACATGTCAGCAATAAATAGTCATATCAGCTAAGCTTCGGCCTCCTGCCGCTGGAGGTCTCGACCCCCGCATTACCTAAACCTAAAATGGTGCCCCAAACGTGGGGTGAGATCTCTAAAAAGAAATCTCAGTAAGATAAGGGGTCCTCAAGGATCTTCCACCCCAAGCTCACTTACATGTGCAATATAAGTTCCAAAAACAGTAATTTAAATATAAGTCCCAAAAGTATGCAGTGCAACATATATTCATGACATGTGTGTTATCACTATTCTACTGGCCAGAGAAAAAGCAGGAATACGCCTATTACCCACATAGTAGTACAAGGAACATCGCTTGCACCTCACCCACAGCCTCACCATGTTGTATGCGTCACATACTCAGGCTTACCGTATAGGTGGACCCACATGCATATCATAAAAGCACATTGCATATTATAGCTCAACAGCATTTCCAAAACGTCAAAAGCATGTGACACAGCATACATAAACCACATCCCCATGGGACATGGTGGAACCACAACATGGCTAAATCGAGGACACGAAAGCTTACTTTGCAAGCAATCAATCCAAGCCAAGAGTCCTCACAACTCAAGGTCCAACACAGCAGAAATCACAATTTGATTTAGACCAGCAATCATAACAATAACATAGCTTGTAAGCATAAACATAAAGACTACGTTTCTTTGTTACGTTTTACGTCTTAAGGTTTCCCACAAAGCCATAAGCCCTTAACCCCTTAGGTTCTGACTTAGATAGTTTATTACAGAAGTCCAACTTCCTAACTGTGGTTATAAAACTTACAACAAGTA
>JAVKPL010011709.1:0-52197 GCA_032173675.1 Gastrolobium villosum | reverse complement strand
TTTGGTGAAAAAGTGAGATTTTCTTAGGAAAAATTCAGGAATTTTCATGAAATTGAGTTTTGGTGTAATGTGGATTTGATGATTGTTGTAGGGTGCCTCACACGGACGTGATTGTGAAAGGTTGATTTGGAGCATACGTTTGGAACAGATTGGCTAGTGATCATTTCGATGGCGAAGTGCCAGTTGGGTATGCCATGGGGTCGACTCATGGGAGCGACACCAGGATGAGCCAAACGTGGGACATCCGCCGGATAGGTCTCTTGAGGAGTTCCGGTTGGGTTGGCCATGGAGTTTTCTCAACCATGGGAGAAGCTCTAGGATTGTCTCGGGAGTTATATGATGGAGTCCTTGAACATGAATCCATGCGTGGATGTTCTTGGGTTGTCTCCAGTTGGTTGGTGATATTGTATTGCTTGCATATTACATGATGTCATATTTATACATTTTAGTGAGCCATGGAGTGGAGAGAGCCTCTAGCTCCATTGGTTTACTGAGATATATTTGTATATCTCACCCCGTGTTTGGGGGACCACATTTCAGGTCACTATGAGCCGGGAGGAGCTTCGGGCAAGAAGCCCGCTTAGTGGACTGTGGATTGCATAGGGTGCATGGAGCTTTCATGACATTTTGGAGGAGTCTATGGAGTGCACATAGCATGACATTAGTATTTTGAGACTTAGGTCATGAACATGTTGCATGATGTTATTGCCATGCTTTTTGTAGTGTTCATGATGGTATACTAAGTCTTGTTATTGTTTATTATTCATGACATGGATAATTGTATATTTTGAGTGAGCATGGGACTTGTCCATTGCCACATTCATTTCCCTTGGAAGTCTTGATGATTATGTTGTAAAAATGGTCCATATTTGTATGTAAATGGCCATTACCTTGAGGACTTTGTAAATGATGTATGCTTTAAGGAAATTGCATGATGGAAGGGCCTAGAGCCTACATTAGGATGTGTTTAAGTGTTGTGTGGAGTACCAAGGGGTTAGGGATGGATTACACAACCCTTTTGGGGCTTAAAATGCTGTAATATGTCATTTTTGCTGCATAGTAATCGATTACCCAAGCATGGTAATCGATTACCATGCAACAGGGGACGAAAAATTAGCTACTGTCTTCACTGGTAATCGATTACTGAGGCTTGGTAATCGATTACCATGTGAGGTAATCGATTACCAAAGATGGGTAATCGATTACCAGAACAGAGGAGGTGAAATTTTGGCTACTGCCTCATTTTTGACAGGTGGTAATCGATTACCACCCACTGGTAATCGATTACCACAGTGTAAATTTCGAAAATTCAGGTTTTTCTAGACTAAAAGAAAGGGGCATAACTTGATGGGTAGAACTCCAAATGGTACGTGGCTTGAAACCACGCGTAGATAACGTAAAGGACTATAACTTGGTAAAATGTGAGAGTAAGATGGTGAGCTTAAATGAATTGGATAATAAGAAGGATTAATGATGTTAGTGAAATGTATGATTCCGCGAATTGCATTTACAATTATAGTGTGGTTTTAATTGATTACGGAAAAAGTATTGATGTAAAAAAAAGGAATATGATAAAAGAAAAAATTTGCCCGTAATTTAATTAACCCAATCACTGTGATTGTAACTGCGCTTAATATCATAATCAATGTTAACAATACCGGTGTACAACGGGCTGTTACATTTTATGGTATCAGAGCAGTTTTGGGAGGGAAACTCTGATTGTGTGTATGTTGTATCTTGTGTGCCATAGCTATCTGTGAACTATTTATGATTAATGTATATGTGATTCCTCAGTGTGGGTCTGATCAACTCATTCCTTTGTGCTACATGTACAGATATCATGAGTAGGGCGCGAGGTCGCCGTGGGGCACGTGGTGCAGGTCCTTTGCCACCGGATCCGGTCACTGCAGTCCTGAATGCTCTGCAGGCGGAAACGGCTGCAAATAGAAATATGACTGAAAACCTGATGATAACTAATCAGGATATGATGCAGGCCTTTATGGCTGAGATGAGGGCCGATAGAGATCGTCCTAGGAGGGATAATTCACCTCCACACACGGCTACGGTGACTCCTACACCGACGCCATCTGTCACTCCTCAACAGGGGGAGAGTGGGGCTAGTCACCACACTGGTGAGGCTAGTCATCATACGACTGACCCTAGCTATGTTCCTGATCCAGCATAAATTCCTAGATCTATGAAATCAACCACAAAAATACCACAAATATACTCACAATGTGTTGTATGTTCACCACCAAGGCTTCACTAAACCATAAGAAGACCAAAAACTCCAAGAAGCTCCAAGAACACTATGGGTCGGATCTGTTTTTGGCCAAAAAACGCAGCCAAGAGATGGATTCAAGGTTTCTAAGTGTTACTAATGGATCTAGAAGGTTGTTTACAATAGATTTCAACACCAAAATCAAGAGATTCGGTGAAGAAATGAAGAAATGGTGAGAAGAAGAGAGAAATGGTGTTTTGGTTCCTTTTTGCAGGGGGGCGCGCGAATGAGGAAGAAAAGGAAAGGAAAGAAAGAAGAAAAAAGGGTGGGGGCCTATGAAGCACCGACACTTCAAAAATCCCGACGTGTCGTGTCCGACACTTCCCGACACTCTCCGACACTCCGACACTCCCCGACACTCCAACATGTGTTATAGAAATTCTAAAAAAGGTTCAAAAGTTGCGTTACGTCGAGTTTTTAGTTCCAACTATTAGATTCGTTGGATTACAATTACCATTTTATTGAGTATAATATAAATATTTGAGATATCTTATGTTTCTTTGCAAAATTGATGAATATTATAAGTTTAGTTTTAGTTTTTTGTTAAATTATTGAATATTAAATATATTATACACTACATAAATTAAAAATATTACTTTATATCAAAACGTGTCCTAGCGTGTCGAAATCTAACATTTTTTAGAATTAGAGTGTCGGAGTGTCGTGTCGTGTCGTATCGTGTCACGTGTCCCGTGTCAGTATCGGTGCTACATAGGTGGGGGCTAAGTGACTTCGGTCACACGGGTCCCACACGCGATCTAACTTTAATCCCGATAAAAATTCCGATCATAAATTCTTAATCTACATATTTTTCCAGTCCATGACATATTTTTATTTCTCCAAAATATTGATAAAAATTTCACACCTATCGGTACACTCACACCACAGTATTTAACACTTAAAAATCACTATTCATCAATTTTTCCCAAATTTGCCTATTCACTCAATTTTTCGCCCTGATTCCATTTCCAGTATTATTTTTGTCATTTGAAATCTCTAACTCAGTATTTATGCCTCAGAATACACGGCTGGTCAATTACCATTTTGCCCTTTTTGCCCATTTTGGCCATAATTCTTGGATTTTCACTAATCCACCAATTTTCATTTCACATTATAATATAAAAATTCACATTTAAATATATGAGGTGTTATATTCACCCCACCTTTTTGAAATTTTGTCCGCAAAATTAAATCATACCTGCTCGCTAACTCAGGATACAGCCGGAGAATCTCGTCCTCCCGCTTCCAAGTAGCCTCCTCAGGTGTGCGGCCTTCCCACTGAATCTTCAGCATGGGAATCACTTTACTTCTCAATCGCTTTTCACTGCGATCCAATACTGCAATAGGACCGATGGGAGTCTTCAAGTTCTCCCTGATTTCAATATTATCCGGTATCACCACATGTGATTCATCCGGAACATAACGTCGCAACTGCGACACATGAAAAACATCATGTAAATTAGACAATTGCGGGGGTAAGGCAAGCTGATAGGCCACCAATCCTACTCTTTTCATAATTTGATATGGCCCAATGAACCGTGGACTCAGCTTCCTCACACCCAACGCACGGCCAACACCTGTGACCGGAGATAATCGTACAAAAACGTGGTCACCTTCTTCAAATTCCAGCGGTCTATGCTTATTGTCATAGTAACTTTTCTGCCGATTCTGTGCCTGTTTCAATTTTTCTCTGATCATTTCAATTTGCACTGTTGTTTCCTGCACAAAATCCGGACCAAATCTTTCTTTATCGCCTACCTCAGTCCAACAAGTGGGCGTACGACACCTCCTGCCATACAAAACCTCATATGGTGCCATACCCAGACTGGAATGAAAACTGTTATTATAAGAAAACTCCACCAGTGGTAAGTACTTATCCCAAGCATTACCCTGTTCCAGTGTGCAAGCTCTCAGCATATCCTCAAGTGTCTGTATAGTTCTCTCAGTCTGACCATCAGTTTGCGGGTGATAAGCAGTGCTCAGTCGAAGCTGAGTGCCAAAAGCCTGCTGCAAAGCTCCCCAAAATCGTGAAGTAAACTTCGGGTCCCGATCACTCACAATGCTAATCGGTATCCCATGGAGTCTAACAATCTCCTTTACATACAGTGTAGCCAACTTCTCTGTGGTGAAATCCACTCGTACTGGTAGAAAATGTGCAGACTTCGTGAGTCGGTCCACAATAACCCAAATCGAATCATAACCAGCTTGAGTTCGCGGCAATCCAACAACAAAATCCATCGAAATACTCTCCCATTTCCATTCTGGTATATCCAGCGGCTGAAGTAGTCCAGCAGGTTTCTGATGCTCTATTTTTACTTTCTGACACACCAAGCACTTAGATACGTACTCGGCAACATCCCTTTTCATTCCAGGCCACCAGAACTTAACTTTCAAATCTTGGTACATTTTTGTGGCACCTGGGTGGATAGCATATTGACCCTTATGGGCCTCAGTCATAACTTCCTCTGCAAGTTCCTTGGGCACAACAATCCTGCCCTGATATAACAACAATCCCTGTTCATTAACAGATATGCCACTCTGGCCTTTCAAATACTTAATACTTTCATTTCTGATTTGAGTCTCTTTAATCTTCTCGTGCAGCTCGTTCTCAATCCGCGTCAACTCCATATCACACATTCTCCCTGCAAAGAAATCCGTTATTTTCATATCACGGAATTGCTCAATCACTTCATTGTCCCACATCATCATATGAGATAAATTGACAGACTTCCTACTCAATGCATCTGCCACAACGTTAGCCTTTCCCGGGTGGTATTTCAGCTCAAAGTCATAATCTTTCAAAAATTCAACCCATCTACGCTGTCTCATATTCAGCTCCTTCTGATCAAACAAATATTTTAAGCTTTTATGGTCGCTGAACACAGCAAATTTCATCCCATACAGAAAGTGCCTCCAGATTTTCAAGGCAAACACAATAGCAGCCAGTTCCAAGTCGTGCGTCGGATAATTTTCTTCATGTGGCCTTAACTGCCTAGACGCATAAGCAATTACTTTTCCTTCCTGCATCAGTACGCTCCCTAAACCTTTCTTAGAAGCGTCACAATATAACACAAACTCACCCTCCGGATCAGGTAGAGTTAACACCGGAGCAGTAGTCAACTTCTCTTTAAGTAGCAGAAAACAGTCCTCACATTCCTGGGTCCACACAAAAGGAGTATCCTTTCGTGTCAATCGGGTCAATGGTAGAACCATTGCAGAAAATCCCTGTATAAATCGGCGATAATAGCCAGCTAGCCCCAGAAAACTTCTAATCTCAGTCACAGTCTTAGGTCGTTCCCAGTCACTCACCGCTTCAATCTTGCTTGGATCCACTGCAACACCACTTGCAGAAATAACATGACCCAAAAATTGCACCTCAGACAACCAGAATTCACACTTAGACGGTTTAGCATATAACTTCTTATCTTTCAACACCTGCAACACAGTCCTCAAATGGTCAATGTGCTCCTCTTTACTCTTAGAATAGATCAAGATGTCATCAATAAATACAATCACGAACTGATCCAAATACGGTTTAAAGATGCGGTTCATATAGTCCATGAACACCGCGGGGGCATTAGTAAGCCCAAAAGGAATCACTTGATATTCAAAATGTCCATATCTGGATCGGAAAGCTGTTTTAGGTACATCCTCCGGTTTAATCCGAATCTGGTGATATCCGGACCGGAGATCAATCTTCGAAAACACACAGGCATCCCTCAACTGATCTAATAAATCATCAATGCGCGGCAGTGGGTACCGGTTCTTAATAGTCACTTTATTCAACTGTCGGTAGTCAGTGCACAATCTCATGCTACCATCCTTTTTCTTCACAAATATAACCGGTGCTCCCCACGGAGACACACTCGGCCTAATAAAATCCTTTGCAGATAATTCTTCAATGTGTTTCTTCAACTCGGCCAACTCAAGTGGCGACATCCGGTACGGAGCCAAGGAGATCGGCCCCACACCAGGGAATAGGTCAATCGAGAATTCAATCTCTCTCTCAGGCGGAAATTCCGGTATCTCATCAGGAAATACATCCTCAAACTCATTAACAACCGGAATAGAAGAAATCTCCTCCTTTTTGTCACCCACCAATCCGCCCAAAAGGACATAACCCAAATCTCCAGCCTTCAAGGCTTTCACAGTTTGACTGACAGACAAATACAAAGACGGACAAACAGACGGCCTCTCATGAGATAGCAACAACCTCTTTCCGCAGCAATCAATCATTGCGCAGTTCCGAGACAACCAATCCATCCCCAAAATCAAATTGACAGAGGCCAGGGGTAAGATAATTAAATCAATGGTATAACCCCTGCCTAAATAAGTAAACTTCACATCTTCACAAATCCAAGACGACTCACTAACCTCTCCTGTAGCGGTAGTAATACGCATCGGAGGAACCATCCGTGTTACCTTTAAGTCCAACGCCTTAGCCACATAGTCCGCCACAAAAGAATGTGTAGCTCCCGAATCAAACAATACAGACAAATCAACATTAGAGAGGAAAATTATACCTTTTACCAAATTCGGAGCCTTTTCAGTATGTTGCGCATTTGTCGTATAAACTCGTCCCACAGTAGGAACAACAGCAGTAGGAGTAGCAGTAGTAGTAGCTGCCGGCAAGGCCTGCAGATTCGCAGCCTGCCCCGAAGAAGATGGACAATTTCTAGCAAAGTGGCCATTCTGACCACATCTAAAGCAAGCCGACGAACCAGCACCACATACACCTTTGTGGTATTTCCCACACTTCCCACATTGTGGGGTAAAATATCTGTTCGCAGCACCACCACCACCAGTGTTTCCACCCCGCTTGAACTGACCAGGAGGCTGCCTTACATGCAACCCCCTACCCCTGTTATTATTATTGAAACCTCCTCTATTAGTATTTCCAGAAGGACCAGGTGTCCTCTTAACATCTTGCTCCTTTACCTTATCCGATTTTGGATACCTCCCATAAACAGTCTCGACCCTCTTGCATTGGGTCACCAAGTCAGCAAAGTTTCTCACCGTAGTATTAGACATCCTCTTAGCAATCTTCTCACTCAGCCCTCTTTG
Source organism: Gastrolobium villosum (assembly GCA_032173675.1). Classification (NCBI taxonomy): domain Eukaryota; kingdom Viridiplantae; phylum Streptophyta; class Magnoliopsida; order Fabales; family Fabaceae; genus Gastrolobium; species Gastrolobium villosum. The sequence continues at coordinate 44,852 of JAVKPL010011709.1, read as the reverse complement.
AAATTTAGCTGACAAGAATTCCTGAGTAGGTAGTGTACCTCCATAGTTTGCAAATTTCACAAGCTCATTAAATTTTGCCACATAGGCATCCACAGTCATGACTCCCTGTACCAAATTATCAAATTCACCTTGCTTTGCCTCCCGAACATCGCGGGGAAAATATTCTTCATGAAACAGACCTTCGAACATCGTCCAAGAAATAACCTCACCCTGAATAACAAATGGGCGAGACACATTGTCCCACCACTCCTGGGCATCACCCTCCAGCATATAAACAGAATACAATAATTTCTGCGGATCTTGGCATCTCATCACCTGAAAAATCTTGTCCATTCCCCTCAACCAAGCAGTAACCTCCTTTGGGTCCCTTGACCCCAGAAATGCGGGTGGCTTATGTTTCCTGAAAGATATGAGCCTACGCTCATCATCAGCATTATCAACAACCTGCCCCGCAGCCCCAGTGGATTGGGCAACAGATGATGGATCAGGAACATAGCTAGGGTCAGTCGTATGATGACTAGCCTCACCAGTGTGGTGACTAGCCCCACTCTCCCCCTGTTGAGGAGTGACAGATGGCGTCGGTGTAGGAGTCACCGTAGCCGTGTGTGGAGGTGAATTATCCCTCCTAGCACGATCTCTATCGGCCCTCATCTCAGCCATAAAGGCCTGCATCATATCCTGATTAGTTTTCATCAGGTTTTCAGTCATATTTCTATTTGCAGCCGTTTCCGCCTGCAGAGCATTCAGGACTGCAGTGACCGGATCCGGTGGCAAAGGACCTGCACCACGTGCCCCACGGCGACCTCGCGCCCTACTCATGATATCTGTACATGTAACACAAAGGAATGAGTTGATCAGACCCACACTGAGGAATCACATATACATTAATCATAAATAGTTCACAGATAGCTATGGCACACAAGATACAACATACACACAATCAGAGTTTCCCTCCCAAAACTGCTCTGATACCATAAAATGTAACAGCCCGTTGTACACCGGTATTGTTAACATTGATTATGATATTAAGCGCAGTTACAATCACAGTGATTGGGTTAATTAAATTACGGGCAAATTTTTTCTTTTATCATATTCCTTTTTTTTACATCAATACTTTTTCCGTAATCAATTAAAACCACACTATAATTGTAAATGCAATTCGCGGAATCATACATTTCACTAACATCATTAATCCTTCTTATTATCCAATTCATTTAAGCTCACCATCTTACTCTCACATTTTACCAAGTTATAGTCCTTTACGTTATCTACGCGTGGTTTCAAGCCACGTACCATTTGGAGTTCTACCCATCAAGTTATGCCCCTTTCTTTTAGTCTAGAAAAACCTGAATTTTCGAAATTTACACTGTGGTAATCGATTACCAGTGGGTGGTAATCGATTACCACCTGTCAAAAATGAGGCAGTAGCCAAAATTTCACCTCCTCTGTTCTGGTAATCGATTACCCATCTTTGGTAATCGATTACCTCACATGGTAATCGATTACCAAGCCTCAGTAATCGATTACCAGTGAAGACAGTAGCTAATTTTTCGTCCCCTGTTGCATGGTAATCGATTACCATGCTTGGGTAATCGATTACTATGCAGCAAAAATGACAGATTACAGCATTTTAAGCCCCAAAAGGGTTGTGTAATCCATCCCTAACCCCTTGGTACTCCACACAACACTTAAACACATCCTAATGTAGGCTCTAGGCCCTTCCATCATGCAATTTCCTTAAAGCATACATCATTTACAAAGTCCTCAAGGTAATGGCCATTTACATACAAATATGGACCATTTTTACAACATAATCATCAAGACTTCCAAGGGCAATGAATGTGGCAATGGACAAGTCCCATGCTCACTCAAAATATACAATTATCCATGTCATGAATAATAAACAATAACAAGACTTAGTATACCATCATGAACACTACAAAAAGCATGGCAATAACATCATGCAACATGTTCATGACCTAAGTCTCAAAATACTAATGTCATGCTATGTGCACTCCATAGACTCCTCCAAAATGTCATGAAAGCTCCATGCACCCTATGCAATCCACAGTCCACTAAGCGGGCTTCTTGCCCGAAGCTCCTCCCGGCTCATAGTGACCTGAAATGTGGTCCCCCAAACACGGGGTGAGATATACAAATATATCTCAGTAAACCAATGGAGCTAGAGGCTCTCTCCACTCCATGGCTCACTAAAATGTATAAATATGACATCATGTAATATGCAAGCAATACAATATCACCAACCAACTGGAGAGAACCCAAGAACATCCACGCATGGATTCATGTTCAAGGACTCCATCATATAACTCCCGAGACAATCCTAGAGCTTCTCCCATGGTTGAGAAAACTCCATGGCCAACCCAACCGGAACTCCTCAAGAGACCTATCCGGCGGATGTCCCACGTTTGGCTCATCCTGGTGTCGCTCCCATGAGTCGACCCCATGGCATACCCAACTGGCACTTCGCCATCGAAATGATCCAGCGGATGTCCAAACCCAACACACGTCAACTGGCCAGTGACCAAACAATTTTCATACAATCCAAGCAATATGCATACAAGCACACAATCACACCATGTCATAACCACATAATCCAACCACTACCTTCCACTAGGTGTGGTGGAGCACACTAGGGATTAAACCCAAGTTCCAAGGGTTTACCTCAACACTATTGCTCAATCACTTCATTGTCCCACATCATCATATGAGATAAATTGACAGACTTCCTACTCAATGCATCTGCCACAACGTTAGCCTTTCCCGGGTGGTATTTCAGCTCAAAGTCATAATCTTTCAAAAATTCAACCCATCTACGCTGTCTCATATTCAGCTCCTTCTGATCAAACAAATATTTTAAGCTTTTATGGTCGCTGAACACAGCAAATTTCATCCCATACAGAAAGTGCCTCCAGATTTTCAAGGCAAACACAATAGCAGCCAGTTCCAAGTCGTGCGTCGGATAATTTTCTTCATGTGGCCTTAACTGCCTAGACGCATAAGCAATTACTTTTCCTTCCTGCATCAGTACGCTCCCTAAACCTTTCTTAGAAGCGTCACAATATAACACAAACTCACCCTCCGGATCAGGTAGAGTTAACACCGGAGCAGTAGTCAACTTCTCTTTAAGTAGCAGAAAACAGTCCTCACATTCCTGGGTCCACACAAAAGGAGTATCCTTTCGTGTCAATCGGGTCAATGGTAGAACCATTGCAGAAAATCCCTGTATAAATCGGCGATAATAGCCAACTAGCCCCAGAAAACTTCTAATCTCAGTCACAGTCTTAGGTCGTTCCTAGTCACTCACCGCTTCAATCTTGCTTGGATCCACTGCAACACCACTTGCAGAAATAACATGACCCAAAAGTTGCACCTCAGACAACCAGAATTCACACTTAGACGGTTTAGCATATAACTTCTTATCTTTCAACACCTGCAACACAGTCCTCAAATGGTCAATGTGCTCCTCTTTACTCTTAGAATAGATCAAGATGTCATCAATAAATACAATCACGAACTGATCCAAATACGGTTTAAAGATGCGGTTCATATAGTCCATGAACACCGCGGGGGCATTAGTAAGCCCAAAAGGAATCACTTGATATTCAAAATGTCCATATCTGGATCGGAAAGCTGTTTTAGGTACATCCTCCGGTTTAATCCGAATCTGGTGATATCCGGACCGGAGATCAATCTTCGAAAACACACAGGCATCCCTCAACTGATCTAATAAATCATCAATGCGCGGCAGTGGGTACCGGTTCTTAATAGTCACTTTATTCAACTGTCGGTAGTCAGTGCACAATCTCATGCTACCATCCTTTTTCTTCACAAATATAACCGGTGCTCCCCACGGAGATTGGCCATCCTGATCGGAAATGTAACGCCCTCCCTTGTATGCATCCAAGAGAGTCGTTTGCTAAGCGGAATTAGAGTCGTTAACGTCACATGAGCTAACAAAGATTCTCATAGCGGTAAACAAATTCGAGAAGCGTTTCTACAGTTCTTATCACTTCTGTTTGGATGATAAAAAATATTTCAAGTGATTTAGAAAGAGCACGTTTGGGGCTTCGCGTGCATATAAAATAATAGTAAATCGGAGTTCGTTTGCTCATAAAAACACCACCCGTAAGGTGTACTGTAAAAATTTCAGCACTTAAGTCTTTCAAAAATCCCTTTCACAAACGTTTTCCAAAAATAGCCGCTGTTCGTAAAGTTCAATATAAAATAAAGATGATAAGGTCTACAGTCATCCAAGAGTACCAAAACATTAAACATTACAGTCATCCAATCAATCAAACAGCAACAGTGATAATCCATGCATCAGCAAGCAACAGCAAAATATCACTCCTTCAAATGCTTTTACGTCCTCCTGCCATTTTGGAAAAAATAGCAGCCCCGAAGGGGTGAGAATAATCCCAGTAGTGTGGCAACAAAACCAGTAATATAACAGTATTAACTAGGCACAAAATCATAAACAGTCACTTCAACATATCCTTGTTCCTTTTCCTTTTTCCTTTTCATCATATTCATACATATAGCGCATATAACGCCTTTCCTTTTCATCATATTCATATATTGCGTATATAACGCCTTTCCTTTGCGCTTTTAGCACCGTCGTGAGGCTTTAGTTGTCGAGATGCATAAGCTACCGCCATACGATCCTGCATCAACATGCATCCAAGTCCTTTCAGCGACGCATCACAGTATACTTCGAACTTTCGGGTAGGATCTGGAATCGTGAGTACGGGAGCACTCGTTAATCTGCTCTTTAGTTCCATGAAACATTCTTCACAAGCTTCGGTCCACTCAAAAGGCTTATCCTTCCGAGTGAGACGTGTAAGAGGTTGCACTATCTGAGAGATATTCTGGATAAACCTTCGATAATATCCAGCAAGACCTAAGAAACTTCTTACTTCGGTGACAGTCTTGGGTCGTTCCCAATTCATGACAGCTTCAACCTTGTTGGGGTCCACCGCAATACCTTCTGATGAAATGACATGGCCCAGAAACTGGACCTCCTTAAGCCAAAACTCGCACTTCAACCATTTCGCGTACAACTGCTTCTCCTTCAAGATTTGCAAGACAATCCTCAGATGTTCCGCATGCAGCTCTTCATTAGTAGAGTAAATCAGGATATCGTCGATAAACACAATAACAAACTGATCAAGAAATGGGCGGAAAATGCGGTTCATGTAGTCCATGAATACCGCTGGAGCATTCGTGAGTCCGAATGGGATCACCTGATATTCGTAGTGCCCATAACGAGTCCTAAAAGCTGTTTTCGGAATATCCTCCGGTTTGACCCGGATCTGATGGTATCCCGATCGTAAATCTATCTTGGAAAAGACTCTGGCTCCTCTCAGCTGGTCCATCAAATCGTCGATCCTCGGTAGCGGATACTTATTCTTTACCGTAACTTTGTTCCGCTGTCGGTAACCTACACACAGACGTAGACTACCATCCTTCTTCTTAATCAAGATGGCTGGAGCACCCCATGGAGAGGTACTCGGTCTGATGAATTCCTTTGCCAAACATTCTTCTATCTGCTTCTTCAGCTCGCGAAGTTCCAACGGCGCCATACGATACGGGGCAATGGAGATTGGTCCAACTCCAGGAACAAGTTCGAAAGAAAATTCTATTTCCCTATGAGGAGGCAATCGAGGTATTTCATCCGGGAATACCTCCTCGAATTCCCTAACTACAGGTACATTCTGAATTTGATTGTCAACCGTGGTCTCAGCCTCGATTGACAAAAGATACCCTGCTGCTCCCTTGCGGAGCTCTTTTCTAACTTGTAATAGAGAAATGAGAGAGAAAGGTTGAGAATTACCATCTTTCGCATCCAGTGCGAACACCCGTGCTTGCGTAGGCTGCGGATTAGCGTTCCGGGGGCATTCGTAAGCGAAATGTCCTTGCTGGCCACATCTGAAACATGCATTGTTGTTCTTGCGACAAACTCCAAAGTGATTCTTTCCACATGTAGCACAAACAGTCGCACCCTGCCGTCCAGTTGACGATTGACCAACAGTATTGCTCCTCTTAAAATTTCCAGGCCGCGCCTGCAACTGCGGACCTCTGCCTCGACCCCTACCAGGTGTCGTCCTGAAGAACCTGCCTGAGTGATAGCAGTTCCGTGTGCTTCATTCTTCTCATTGTTTTAGGAAAATACTTATCCAAAAATACTTGTCTGAATACGGCCCATGTTAGTTCAACGTCCTGAGCTCTCAGCAGAGCCCTCGCACCAGTCCACCATGTTAAAGCTTCTCCCATCAGCTGGTACGATGCGTAATCGGTCTTCTGCGCTTCCGGGCATGCCATACGTTCGAAAATGTGCTCGATCATCTGCAGCCACTTCGCTGCAGCCTCAGGGTTGTCTTCACCCTCAAAAGTAGGTGGTTGGAAGTTGCGGAAGTCTTTCAACCTCCGACGGGCAATTTCTTCTGCATTGTCATGCAGTGGGGGTGGGTTCTGATTCTGTTGCCTATGGTCGCGCCATTCTTGGCTCATATTCTGAATGAACGTTGCCAGTCCCCCAATGGTAGTGATAAGATCCCCTTCCGCATCGCCAGACCTTCCCCGAGTTGAACCGCGACCACCTGCCATGATTCTGCACTCACAATATCCTGAGATGAGTTGATCAGGCTCACCGCAAGTTATTTATGACAGCAGTCCCAAGTAGGTACTCGAGTTCAATTCGGACAAGTTAACTATGCATCCGTGTCTTATCACAGAACGGTCTAAACCATCTAACTACCCTAATCTCAAATACTTAGACTATAGCACATTTAGACAGTCAATCAGCAGATAAACACAATCAACAATCAATTCAGACAATCACAAGCAAATCCATGGACCAAACTGCTCTGATACCAATTAGTGTAACGCCCTCCCTTGTATGCATCCAAGAGAGTCGTTTGCTAAGCGGAATTAGAGTCGTTAACGTCACATGAGCTAACAAAGATTCTCATAGCGGTAAACAAATTCGAGAAGCGTTTCTACAGTTCTTATCACTTCTGTTTGGATGATAAAAAATATTTCAAGTGATTTAGAAAGAGCACGTTTGGGGCTTCGCGTGCATATAAAATAATAGTAAATCGGAGTTCGTTTGCTCATAAAAACACCACCCGTAAGGTGTACTGTAAAAATTTCAGCACTTAAGTCTTTCAAAAATCCCTTTCACAAACGTTTTCCAAAAATAGCCGCTGTTCGTAAAGTTCAATATAAAATAAAGATGATAAGGTCTACAGTCATCCAAGAGTACCAAAACATTAAACATTACAGTCATCCAATCAATCAAACAGCAACAGTGATAATCCATGCATCAGCAAGCAACAGCAAAATATCACTCCTTCAAATGCTTTTACGTCCTCCTGCCATTTTGGAAAAAATAGCAGCCCCGAAGGGGTGAGAATAATCCCAGTAGTGTGGCAACAAAACCAGTAATATAACAGTATTAACTAGGCACAAAATCATAAACAGTCACTTCAACATATCCTTGTTCCTTTTCCTTTTTCCTTTTCATCATATTCATACATATAGCGCATATAACGCCTTTCCTTTTCATCATATTCATATATTGCGTATATAACGCCTTTCCTTTGCGCTTTTAGCACCGTCGTGCGCGCACTTCACAGTGGAATCAAATATCCCTTGGCACCTGAGCTCCATGTGGATTCCAACTGTGGGCCTATGCGGACTGATGCCAAGTGTCCCATACCCCGGTACCTTGGGGATGCCTATATGATGCTTGCTCAAACACATGGTCCTGTACATAACTATTCTAAAAAGCAAACCTATATGCTCTTGGTACATGCATGCCATGCTATGCTTTCACACACAAAACGTACAAAAATGCGGTATGATGTAAGGTGCATGCTTATATACCTTTCATATAGCCATCACGGCACATATACTTTTCATATGCGTTATGCTGCCACATAACGTCTTTACCTCATAATCATATAGCCATCACGGCACATTTTTGGCAGTTTCCTTTCATCATAATGGAACATAATACTTTTACGGAATATGGAGCATCATGTCACAATTTTATACCAGTAGTCAATAGTCACATTAGGTAATATCGCCTGACACTTACCTTGTGTGCTTTAAACAATACCAAACAGCAGCGAAGTATCTCACTTCTTAAGCGCACCTAAATCAATTACAACCAATCATTTACAGCGGCGATATACAGAAGAAACAGTGAGCATACAGCAGCGTTTTACAGTGGAAAACAGTGAGCATACAGCAGTGTTTTACAGCAGAAAAACAGTGAGCATACAGCAGCGTTTTACAGCAGAAAACAGTGAGTTGTTCCTTAAAACAGTGAGCAGAAATCATTGACGTTTTCCTTAAAAACAGTGGACAGAAACAGTGACGTTTTACTTAAAAACAGTGGACAGAAACAGTGACGTTTTACTTAAAAACAGTGGGCAGAAACAATGACGTTTTACAGCAGAAAAACAGTAGCACCTTACAGCAGAAACAGTGACCATTTTTAAAACAGAAACAGTGGCACTTTGGACCTCAAAACAGTGGCAGAACAGTGGCATTAGACAGTGGCAGAAACAGTGGCATTTGAATGTTAAAACAGTGACATAGTCAATGGCATTTGAACCTCAAAACAGTGGCATAAGTAGTGTTATTTGTGCATCAAAACAGTGGCATGAATGGTTGCATTTGAACATGAAACAGTGACATAGGTAGAGGTATTTGCACATCAAAACAGTGGCATAAAGAGAGATTTTTGAACATTAAGACAGTGGCATAAATGGTGATTAAAACAGTGGCATAAATCATGATTTTTGGACATTAAAACAGTGGCATAAATAGTGGTGTTTGAACATCAATATGGTGGTTATTTTATGCAGGAACAGTGGCTCATTAAGTACTAAAACAGTGAGCATTTTTGGTGCAAAACAGTGACATATGTGACATCAAAACAGTGAGCATTTTATGCAGAAACAGTGGCACATAATGGACTAAAACAGTGAGCATTTTATACAAAACAGTGGCATCAAAATGGTGAGCTTGTCCAACCGAAACAGTGGCATATGCATCCTCAAAACAGTGGTAGATTCATTGAGAAACAGTGGCATATATATCCTCAAAACAGTGGCACATTCACACATAAACAGTGGCATGTTTCTTAAGCATAACCATGGGACTTTCATTCCATAACTTATGCATACAATCATCATAAAATAGCTCCATCCTTATACTTTCACCATGTTCAATCAAGAATCCAATACAAGACATATTCAAGGAGACATTCAAGAACCCACATGATTACACACCATGAAAGAGGTCTAAGTTCTAGGCTTACCTCTTGTAGCACACACTTCTTGCTCACACACCACACCTTTCTAGTTCTACCAACAACAAGTTCACCCTTCCTAGAGATGATCCATGCGCACTCAAGGGTGAGGAGGAGCAACTTGGACAGCTTCCAAAAGGTGAGGAATCAAGACTGAATAGTGAGGGGAAAGTGAGGAGAAAAGGTTGCACTTGCTTGATGTCTAATGCCACGGCTGTGAGAGTGTGAGGGAGGGTGAGTTAGCTAAGTTTTTCTTTCTCCAATGGTGCTTGTAATGTTCAGCTAGAGTGAGGGAGAGGGGAAGGAACTTGGCTGAATGTAAAATGAGGACAGCCCCCTCTCTTGTGCGCACAACTTAAGGAAAAGTGAGGAGGGGTTGCAATGATGCAACATTATGGCAAAATCTGGTTTCTTGTGCAGGTGGGACTGCACTCTTGGTCAAAACAAGCAAGGGGTTGCTTCTAATATACACTATGCACATGCAAGGAGTGAGGAGAGGAGAGGTTCAGATCTGATTGCTACCTAAGTCAGAACTTTTTTGCACAAACAGCCAAGTCTTGCGCACATGGTGGAGTGGAGGGAGTTGGCAGATTTTTCCTCCACACAAGGCACATGTAATCTGCCCAAAATCCTTCTTTTTCTGCATGTGTAAGCAAGGACAGATTTGGTTCATGATGGACTGCCAAAAGCATGCAGAAATCTGCACATTTCAGCCTCATGATGGAAGGTGTAAAGTGGTTCTCCAAGTCAACAAGTTAGGCAGTTTTGTGTCATAGAAAAATCTGATTCAATCCCTCTTCATGTGCGCCTAAGGTGAGGTGTATGCAGCCCAAAATGATGCTAAGGAGTACATGTGTCTTCCATGCAATGAAGTTGAAGTCAAATGGTGCACATGCAAGGTGTGAGGTGGCGGTTATGCATGAGGAAAGTTGGAAGATTTCCTAAGTCCTTTCTACTCTCTTTTTGCGCATGGATGAGGAGGAAAAAAAATACATCAAGCCATGTGAAAGTTCCTTGGTACACAAACAACCTTGTTGGACAAGGCTTAGGGGAGATAAGTGTGGTTACAAATTTTGGGCTGAACATGATGGATCCAAGAGCCTCCTTGGGCCATTGGCCACACACACAAAGAACCCAATCACACAAGTCCAATAGTGACAAGTCCACACACACTAGCCCACTTCCAAAGTCCAATAAACACTAAAGCCTTCTAACACACACTCAAATTACTCATATGATTTTAATAAATTTCACATGCCTACAAAAGCACCCTCCTATGATTTAAAATACTTACCTTAGTCTCATCCAAGGATAAAGATCAAACAATTCGCAAGCCACCAAAGATAAACCAAAAAATCAAATTCTACATATGCACCTATATCATTATAATACTTATGTATTTTACTAATTATGTGGGATGTTACAACCGTTTTCGACGGAATACATTTTCCGTCAAAAAATTTCGACCTAATCCATTTTCCGTCGAAAAACTTCACAAAATCAATTTCTTTTGCATTTATTTTATTCATCCATGTTCGATGGAATTTATTTTCCGTCAAAAATCTTCGACGGAATCCATTTTCCGTCAAAAATCTTCACAAAATCAATTTCTTTTGCATTTATTTTATTCATCCGTTTTCGACGGAATTTGTTTTCCGTCGAAAAACTTCACAAAATCAATTTCTTTTGCATTTATTTTATTCTTCCGTTTTCGACAGAATACATTTTTCGTCAAAAATGTTCGACGGACCATTTTTCATCGAAAAACTTCATAAAATCAATTTCTTTTACATTTATTTTATTCATCCATTTTCGACGGAATTCATTTTCCTTCAAAAATCTTCTACGGAATCCTTTTTCCGTCGAAAAACATCACAAAATCAATTTCTTTTGCATTTATTTTATTCATCCATTTTCGACGGAATTCATTTTCCGTCAAAAATCTTCGACGGATCCATTTTCCGTCGAAAAACTTCACAAAATCAATTTCTTTTGCATTTATTTTATTCATCCGTTTTCGACGGAATTTGTTTTCGTCGAAAAACTTCACAAAATCAATTTATTTTGCATTTATTTTATTCATCCGTTTTCGACGGAATACATTTTTCGTAAAAAATCTTCGACGGAATACATTTTGCGTCGAAAAACTTGATAAAATCAATTTCTTTTGCATTTATATTATTCAACCATTTTCGACGGAATTCATTTTCCGTCAAAAATATTCGACGGAATACATTTTTCGTCGAAAAACTTCATAAAATCAATTTCTTTTGCATTTATTTTATTCATCCATTTTTGACAGTATTCGTTTTCCGTCCAAAATCTTCGACGGAATCCATTTTCCGTCGAAAAACTTCACAAAATCAATTTCTTTTGCATTTATTTTATTCATCCGTTTTCGACGGAATTCATTTTCTGTCAAAAATCTTCGAAGGAATCCATTTTCCATCAAAAATCTTCTACGAAATCCATTTTCCGTCGAAAAACTTCAAAAAATCAATTTCTTTTGCATTTATTTTATTAATCCGTTTTCGATGCAATTCTTTTTCCGTCGAAAAACATCACAAAATCAATTTCTTTTGCATTTATTTTATTCATCCGTTTTCGACGGAATACATTTTCCGTCAAAAATCTTCGACCGAATCCATTTTCCATCGAAAAACTTCACAAAATCAATTTCTTTTGCATTTATTTTATTCAACCGTTTTCGATGGAATTCATTTTCCGTCAAAAATCTTCGACGGAATTCATTTTCCGTCAAAAATCTTCACAAAAACAATTTCTTTTGCATTTATTTTATTCATCCGTTTTCGACGGAATTTGTTTTCCGTCGAAAAACTTCACAAAATCAATTTTTTTGCATTTATTTTATTCATCCGTTTTCGACGGAATATATTTTCGTCAAAAATGTTCGACGGAATCCATTTTTCATCGAAAAACTTCATAAAATCAATTTCTTATGCATTTATTTTATTCATCCATTTTCGACGGAATTCATTTTCCGTCAAAAATCTTCGACGGAATCCATTTTCCGTCGAAAAACTTCACAAAATCAATTTCTTTGGCATTTATTTTATTCATCCGTTTTCGAAGCAATTCATTTTCCATCAAAAATCTTCGACGGAAACCATTTTCCATCAAAAATCTTCTACGGAATCCATTTTCCGTCGAAAAACTTCATTTTCGACGGAATTCATTTTCCGTTAAAAATCTTCACAAAATCAATTTCTTTTACATTTATTTTATTAATCCGTTTTCGACGGAATACATTTTTCATCGAAAAACTTGATGAAATCAATTTCTTTTGCATTTATTTTATTCATCCATTTTCGACGGAATTCATTTTCCGTCAAAAATCTTCGACGGAATACATTTTTCGTCGAAAAACTTCATAAAATCAATTTCTTTTGCATTTATTTTATTCATCCATTTTCGACGGTATTCGTTTTCCGTCCAAAATCTTCGACGGAATCCATTTTCCGTCGAAAAACTTCACAAAATCAATTTCTTTTGCATTTATTTTATTCATCCGTTTTCGACGGAATTCATTTTCTGTCAAAAATCTTCGACGGAATCCATTTTCCATCAAAAATCTTCTACGAAATCCATTTTCCGTCGAAAAACTTCAAAAAATCAATTTCTTTTGCATTTATTATATTAATCCGTTTTCGACGCAATTCTTTTTCCGTTGAAATACTTCACAAAATCAATTTCTTTTGCATTTATTTTATTCATCCGTTTTCGACGGAATACATTTTCCGTCAAAAAATTTCGACATAATCCATTTTCCGTCGAAAAACTTCACAAAATCAATTTCTTTTGCATTTAATTTATTCATCCATGTTCGATGGAATTTATTTTCCGTCAAAAATCTTCGACGGAATCCATTTTCCGTCAAAAATCTTCACAAAATCAATTTCTTTTATTTTATTCATCCGTTTTCGACGGAATTTGTTTTCCGTCGAAAAACTTCACAAAATCAATTTCTTTTGCATTTATTTTATTCTTCCGTTTTCGACGGAATACATTTTTCGTCAAAAATGTTCGACGGACCATTTTTCATCGAAAAACTTCATAAAATCAATTTCTTTTACATTTATTTTATTCATCCATTTTCGACGGAATTCATTTTCCTTCAAAAATCTTCGACGGAATCATTTTTCCGTCGAAAAACTTCACAAAATCAATTTCTTTTGCATTTATTTTATTCATCCATTTTCGACGGAATTCATTTTCCGTCAAAAATCTTCGACGGAATCCATTTTCCGTCGAAAAACTTCACAAAATCAATTTCTTTTGCATTTATTTTATTCATCCGTTTTCGACGGAATTTGTTTTCCGTCGAAAAACTTCACAAAATCAATTTATTTTGCATTTATTTTATTCATCCGTTTTCGACGGAATACATTTTTCGTCAAAAATCTTCGACGGAATACATTTTGCGTCGAAAAACTTGATAAAATTAATTTCTTTTGCATTTATTTTATTCATCCATTTTCGACGGAATTCATTTTCCGTCAAAAATATTCGACGGAATACATTTTTCGTCGAAAAACTTCATAAAATCAATTTCTTTTGCATTTATTTTATTCATCCATTTTTGACAGTATTCGTTTTCCGTCCAAAATCTTCGACGGAATCCATTTTCCGTCGAAAAACTTCACAAAATCAATTTCTTTTGCATTTATTTTATTCATCCGTTTTCGACGGAATTCATTTTCTGTCAAAAATCTTCGAAGGAATCCATTTTCCATCAAAAATCTTCTACGAAATCCATTTTCCGTCGAAAAACTTCAAAAAATCAATTTCTTTTGCATTTATTTTATTAATCCGTTTTCGACGCAATTCTTTTTCCGTCGAAAAACATCACAAAATCAATTTCTTTTGCATTTATTTTATTCATCCGTTTTCGACGGAATACATTTTCCGTCAAAAAATTTCGACCTAATCCATTTTCCGTCGAAAAACTTCACAATATCAATTTCTTTTGCATTTATTTTATTCATCCATGTTCGATGGAATTTATTTTCCGTCAAAAATCTTCGACGGAATCCATTTTCCGTCAAAAATCTTCACAAAATCAATTTCTTTTGCATTTATTTTATTCATCCGTTTTTGACGGAATTTGTTTTTCGTCGAAAAACTTCAGAAAATCAATTTCTTTTGCATTTATTTTATTAATCCGTTTTCGATGGAATTCATTTGCCGTAAAAAATTTTCGACGGAATCCATTTTCCGTCAAAAATCTTCTACGGAATCCATTTTCAGTCGAAAAACTTCACAAAATCAATTTCTTTTGCATTTATTTTATTCATCCGTTTTCGACGGAATTTGTTTTCCGTCGAAAAACTTCACAAAATCAATTTATTTTGCATTTATTTTATTCATCCGTTTTCGACGGAATACATTTTTCGTCAAAAATCTTCGACGGAATACATTTTGCGTCGAAAAACTTGATAAAATCAATTTCTTTTGCATTTATTTTATTCATCCATTTTCGACAGAATTCATTTTCCGTCAAAAATCTTCGACGGAATACAATTTTCGTCGAAAAACTTGATAAAATCAATTTCGTTTGCATTTATTTTATTCATCCATTTTCGACGGAATTCATTTTCTGTCAAAAATCTTCGACGGAATCCATTTTCCATCAAAAATCTTCTAGGAAATTTATTTTTCGTCGAAAAACTTCAAAAAATCAATTTCTTTTGCATTTATTTTATTAATCCGTTTTCGACGCAATTCTTTTTCCGTCGAAAAACATCACAAAATCAATTTCTTTTGCATTTATTTTATTCATCCGTTTTCGACGGAATACATTTTCCGTCAAAAATCTTCGACCGAATCCATTTTCCGTCGAAAAACTTCACAAAATCAATTTCTTTTGCATTTATTTTATTCAACCGTTTTCGATGGAATTCATTTTCCGTCAAAAATCTTCGACAGAATCCATTTTCCGTCAAAAATCTTCACAAAAACAATTTCTTTTGCATTTATTTTATTCATCCGTTTTCGACGGAATTTGTTTTCCGTCGAAAATCTTCACAAAATCAATTTTTTTGCATTTATTTTATTCATCCGTTTTCGACGGAATTTATTTTCGTCAAAAATGTTCGACGGAATCCATTTTTCATCGAAAAACTTCATAAAATCAATTTCTTATGCATTTATTTTATTCATCCATTTTCGACGGAATTCATTTTCCGTCAAAAATCTTCGACGGAATCCATTTTCCGTCGAAAAACTTCACAAAATCAATTTCTTTTGCATTTATTTTATTCATCCGTTTTCGAAGGAATTCATTTTCCATCCAAAATCTTCGACGGAAACCATTTTCCATCAAAAATCTTCTACGGAATCCATTTTCCGTCGAAAAACTTCATTTTCGACGGAATTCATTTTCCGTTAAAAATCTTCACAAAATCAATTTCTTTTACATTTATTTTATTAATCCGTTTTCGACGGAATACATTTTTCGTCGAAAAACTTGATGAAATCAATTTCTTTTGCATTTATTTTATTCATCCATTTTCGACGGAATTCATTTTCCGTCAAAAATCTTCGACGGAATACATTTTTCGTCGAAAAACTTCATAAAATCAATTTCTTTTGCATTTATTTTATTCATCCACCTTCGACCGTATTCGTTTTCCGTCCAAAATCTTCGACGGAATCCATTTTCCGTCGAAAAACTTCACAAAATCAATTTCTTTTGCATTTATTTTATTCATCCGTTTTCGACGGAATTCATTTTCTGTCAAAAATCTTCGACGGAATCCATTTTCCATCAAAAATCTTCTACGAAATCCATTTTCCGTCGAAAAACTTCAAAAAATCAATTTCTTTTGCATTTATTATATTAATCCGTTTTCGACGCAATTCTTTTTCCGTTGAAAAACTTCACAAAATCAATTTCTTTTGCATTTATTTTATTCATCCGTTTTCGACGGAATACATTTTCCGTCAAAAAATTTCGACCTAATCCATTTTCCGTCGAAAAACTTCACAAAATCAATTTCTTTTGCATTTATTTTATTCATCCATGTTCGATGGAATTTATTTTCCGTCAAAAATCTTCGACGGAATCCATTTTCCGTCAAAAATCTTCACAAAATCAATTTCTTTTGCATTTATTTTATTCATCCGTTTTCGACGGAATTTGTTTTCCGTCGAAAAACTTCACAAAATCAATTTCTTTTGCATTTATTTTATTCTTCCGTTTTCGACGGAATACATTTTTCGTCAAAAATGTTCGACGGACCATTTTTAATCGAAAAACTTCATAAAATCAATTTCTTTTACATTTATTTTATTCATCCATTTTCGACGGAATTCATTTTCCTTCAAAAATCTTCGACGGAATCCTTTTTCCGTCGAAAAACATCACAAAATCAATTTCTTTTGCATTTATTTTATTCATCCATTTTCGACGGAATTCATTTTCCGTCAAAAATCTTCGACGGATCCATTTTCCGTCGAAAAACTTCACAAAATCAATTTCTTTTGCATTTATTTTATTCATCCGTTTTCGACGGAATTTGTTTTCGTCGAAAAACTTCACAAAATCAATTTATTTTGCATTTATTTTATTCATCCGTTTTCGACGGAATACATTTTTCGTAAAAAATCTTCGACGGAATACATTTTGCGTCGAAAAACTTGATAAAATCAATTTCTTTTGCATTTATTTTATTCATCCATTTTCGACGGAATTCATTTTCCGTCAAAAATATTCGACGGAATACATTTTTCGTCGAAAAACTTCATAAAATCAATTTCTTTTGCATTTATTTTATTCATCCATTTTTGACAGTATTCGTTTTCCGTCCAAAATCTTCGACGGAATCCATTTTCCGTCGAAAAACTTCACAAAATCAATTTCTTTTGCATTTATTTTATTCATCCGTTTTCGACGGAATTCATTTTCTGTCAAAAATCTTCGAAGGAATCCATTTTCCATCAAAAATCTTCTACGAAATCCATTTTCCGTCGAAAAACTTCAAAAAATCAATTTCTTTTGCATTTATTTTATTAATCCGTTTTCGACGCAATTCTTTTTCCGTCGAAAAACATCACAAAATCAATTTCTTTTGCATTTATTTTATTCATCCGTTTTCGACGGAATACATTTTCCGTCAAAAATCTTCGACCGAATCCATTTTCCATCGAAAAACTTCACAAAATCAATTTCTTTTGCATTTATTTTATTCAACCGTTTTCGATGGAATTCATTTTCCGTCAAAAATCTTCGACGGAATTCATTTTCCGTCAAAAATCTTCACAAAAACAATTTCTTTTGCATTTATTTTATTCATCCGTTTTCGACGGAATTTGTTTTCCGTCGAAAAACTTCACAAAATCAATTTTTTTGCATTTATTTTATTCATCCGTTTTCGACGGAATATATTTTCGTCAAAAATGTTCGACGGAATCCATTTTTCATCGAAAAACTTCATAAAATCAATTTCTTATGCATTTATTTTATTCATCCATTTTCGACGGAATTCATTTTCCGTCAAAAATCTTCGACGGAATCCATTTTCCGTCGAAAAACTTCACAAAATCAATTTCTTTGGCATTTATTTTATTCATCCGTTTTCGAAGCAATTCATTTTCCATCAAAAATCTTCGACGGAAACCATTTTCCATCAAAAATCTTCTACGGAATCCATTTTCCGTCGAAAAACTTCATTTTCGACGGAATTCATTTTCCGTTAAAAATCTTCACAAAATCAATTTCTTTTACATTTATTTTATTAATCCGTTTTCGACGGAATACATTTTTCATCGAAAAACTTGATGAAATCAATTTCTTTTGCATTTATTTTATTCATCCATTTTCGATGGAATTCATTTTCCGTCAAAAATCTTCGACGGAATACATTTTTCGTCGAAAAACTTCATAAAATCAATTTCTTTTGCATTTATTTTATTCATCCATTTTCGACGGTATTCGTTTTCCGTCCAAAATCTTCGACGGAATCCATTTTCCGTCGAAAAACTTCACAAAATCAATTTCTTTTGCATTTATTTTATTCATCCGTTTTCGACGGAATTCATTTTCTGTCAAAAATCTTCGACGGAATCCATTTTCCATCAAAAATCTTCTACGAAATCCATTTTCCGTCGAAAAACTTCAAAAAATCAATTTCTTTTGCATTTATTATATTAATCCGTTTTCGACGCAATTCTTTTTCCGTTGAAATACTTCACAAAATCAATTTCTTTTGCATTTATTTTATTCATCCGTTTTCGACGGAATACATTTTCCGTCAAAAAATTTCGACCTAATCCATTTTCCGTCGAAAAACTTCACAAAATCAATTTCTTTTGCATTTATTTTATTCATCCATGTTCGATGGAATTTATTTTCCGTCAAAAATCTTCGACGGAATCCATTTTCCGTCAAAAATCTTCACAAAATCAATTTCTTTTGCATTTATTTTATTCATCCGTTTTCGACGGAATTTGTTTTCCGTCGAAAAACTTCACAAAATCAATTTCTTTTGCATTTATTTTATTCTTCCGTTTTCGACGGAATACATTTTTCGTCAAAAATGTTCGACGGACCATTTTTCATCGAAAAACTTCATAAAATCAATTTCTTTTACATTTATTTTATTCATCCATTTTCGACGGAATTCATTTTCCTTCAAAAATCTTCGACGGAATCATTTTTCCGTCGAAAAACTTCACAAAATCAATTTCTTTTGCATTTATTTTATTCATCCATTTTCGACGGAATTCATTTTCCGTCAAAAATCTTCGACGGAATCCATTTTCCGTCGAAAAACTTCACAAAATCAATTTCTTTTGCATTTATTTTATTCATCCGTTTTCGACGGAATTTGTTTTCCGTCGAAAAACTTCACAAAATCAATTTATTTTGCATTTATTTTATTCATCCGTTTTCGACGGAATACATTTTTCGTAAAAAATCTTCGACGGAATACATTTTGCGTCGAAAAACTTGATAAAATTAATTTCTTTTGCATTTATTTTATTCATCCATTTTCGACGGAATTCATTTTCTGTAACATCCCGCATAATTAGTAAGATACATAAGTACTATATGCTATATGAACATGTGTAGAATTCGGATGTATGTGTTATGTGTTATGGCTTGTGAATTGTTTGATCTTTATTCCTTGGATAAGACTAAGGTAATTAATTAAATTAAATCATAGGAGGGTACATATGTAGACATGTGAATTAAATCATATGAGTAATGTGAGGGTGTTAGAAAGCTTTAGTGCTTAGTGGACCTTGATAGTGGGCAAGTGTGTGTATGGACTAGTTAATATTGGACTTGTGTGTTGGGTTCTTTGTGTGTGTGGCCAATGGCCCAAGGATGGCTTTTGGATCCATCAAGTTCAGCCCAAGGTTAAACCCACACCTTTTTCCCCTAAGCCTTGTCCAACTTAGGTGTCTTGTGTATCAAGTAACCCTCACATGGCAAAGGTATTTTCCCTCTCAATTTTGCGCACAAGTGAGGGTAATTAGGACCTTGTAAATCTGCCATTTTCCCTTGATTAAACCGCCACCTCACCTTGATTATGCATAACTTGATTTTTAATTTCATTGCATGGAAGACACATGGACCTTTGAGCATGATTTTAGGCTGCATACTTCTCCATTTTTGCGCACATGGGGGGGAGGCTTGGATCAGATTTCTTGTGTCACCAAAACTGCATAACTTGTTGACTTGGATAACCACTTACACCCTCCATCATGAGACTGCATTGTGCAGATTTTTGGCAAGCTTTTGCAGCTCATCATGAGTCAAACCTCCTCCTCCTTCCACATGCATCATAAGTGAGATTTTGGGACTGCATTTTCATCATTTTTGTGCAGAGGACAGCTCCAAAAATCAGAATCCTTGGCTGCCACAAAGCTCTCTTGCTTGTGGACTTAGTGAACCTCCCTCACACCTCACCTTGTGCGCATGGGTTGGCTTTTTATGCAGAAATTTTCTGACTTAGGACTGCCCCAATTTGAGTGTTTGGACTGTCCCAGATCTGCACTCATGATGAACCTCTTTCCCCTCATCATTTGCGCACCAAGGACTGCACAAATGCAGATTTTTGGCTGCCACCAAGTTGAATTGCTTGTTGACTTAGTGAACCTTTTTCTTGTGCTCATGATGCACCATTTCCACCTCACTTCATGCGCATAACTTGGCCAATTATGCAGAAAATTTCTCTGACTTGGGCAGCCCTCAAAGCTGAACAAATCTCCCCTCATTCCTTGCATGTAAATAGAGTAAATTAGAAGCAAACCCTTTGCTTGTTTCAGCCTTGTATGCAGCCCCATCCCCTCAAGAAATCTGAATTTTCATGATGGTTAATCATAGCAATTTTTCCCTCACTTTCCCTATATATGTGCGCATGGAGAGGGGGCTGGTTTCATGTGCAAGTGCAGCCAACTCTCCTCCTCCTCACTCCCTCTAGCCGCACCAACAAGCCACCTTGGAGCAAGAAGACTTTGTCAAGCCAACTCCCCCTCTCCTTCACCTCAACCATACACCAAGCTAGTGCTAGCCTTGTTCCTCACCTTGTTGCGCATAGGACCTCTTAGGAAGTGTGGACTTGTGTGTAGTGAAGCTAGAAGGTGGTGTGACTCTTGACTTTGAAGGGTGTACTACAAGAGGTAGGCTTTGAACTTTAAACTCTTTCTTTGTGTAGCCATGTATGTATGCTTGAATGTCTCCTTGTATATGTGTTGCTTTGGATCCTTGGTTGAGCATGATAAAAGTATAAGTATGGAGTCATTTCATGATGATTTGTATGCATGAGTAGTAGAGTAAAAGTCTCATGATCATGCTTAAAATGATATGCCACTGTTTTGTATAATTAGGCCACTATTTTAAAGAAGAAATGTGCCACTGTTTCGGTTTGATGTGCCACTGTTTTGGTAGATAAAATGCCACTGTTTCGGTCCCTCAAAATCACCATTACATGCCACTGTTTCTGCACCTAAAAGCCACTGTTTCTGCACTTAAAAGCCACTGTTTCTGCACTTAAAAAGCCACTGTTTCTGCACTTAAAAAGCCACTGTTTCTGCACTTAAAAGCCACTGTTTCTGCACATTACATGCCACTGTTTCTGCACTTAAAAGCCACTGTTTCTGCACATTACATGCCACTGTTTCTGCACATATATGTCACTGTTTTAGTGCTCCCTAAGCCACTGTTTTTATGCATGAAATGCCACTGTTTTAGTCATGAAAAGCCACTGTTTCCATGCTTAAAATGCCACTGTTTCCATGCTTAAAATGCCACTGTTTTCATGCTTAAAATGCCACTGTTTTAGTCATGAAATGTCACTGTTTCCATGCTTAAAATACCACTATTTTTAAGCATAAAAGGCCACTGTTTTAAGTCATCATATGCCACTGTTTTTATGCATAATGTGCCACTGTTCTAGTCATCATATGTCACTGTTTTTACACCTAAAATGCCACTGTTTTAGCCCTTCTATGCCACTGTTTGTATGCATAAAATGCCACCGTTTTAATCCATAATATGCCACTGTTTCAATGTCCAAAAACCAAGACTTATGCCACTGTTTTGGAAGTTCAAAGTGCCACTGTTTCTGTTTTAAAAACGTCACTGTTTCTGTTTAAAACGTCACTGTTTTGCTGCTGTAAGCTCACTATTTTGCTGCTGTATGCTCACTGTTTTGCTGCTGTAAATGCTCACTGTTTTGCTGCTGTATGCTCACTGTTTTGCTGCTGTAAACACTGCTGTATGCTCACTGTTTTGCTGCTGTATGCTCACTGTTTTGCTGCTGTAAACACTGCTGTATGCTCTCTGTTTCTGCTGTAAATAGCCACTGTAAATGATTAGTTTTAATTGATTTAGGTGCGCTTAAGAAGTGAGAATATTTCGCTGCCGTTGGTAATATTTAAGGAAAGCTAAGGTAAGTGTCAGGCGATGAGGCCTAATGTGACTATTGACTACTGGTATAGAATTATGACATGATGCTCCATATGCCGTAAAAATATTATGTTCCATTATAATGAAAGGAAACTGCCAAAAATGTGCCGTGATGGCTATATGATTATGAGGTAAAGACGTTATGTGGCAGCATAACGCATATGAAAGTTATATAAGCATGCATCTTACATCATCCCGCATTTTTACGCTTTGTGTGTGAAAGCATAGCATGACATGCATGTATCAAGATCATATAGCCCTTGTTTTAGAATAGTTATGTACAGGACCATGTGTTTGAGCAAGCATCATATAGGCATCCCCAAGGTACCGGGGTATGGGACACTTGGCATCAGTCCGCATAGGCCCACAGATGGAATCCACATGGAGCTCAGGTGCCAAGGGATAATTGATTCCACTGTGAAGTGCGCGCACGACGGTGCTAAAAGCGCAAAGGAAAGGCGTTATATACGCAATATATATGAATATGATAAAAAGGAAAAGGAACAAGGATATGTTGAAGTGACTGTTTATGATTTTGTGCCTAGTTAATATTGTTATATTATTGGTTTTATTGCCACACTACTGGGATTATTCTCACCCCTTCGGGGCTGCTATTTTTCCAAAATGGCAGGAGGACGTAAAAGCATTTGAAGACGTGATTTTTGCTGTTGATTGCTGATGCGTGGATTATCAGTGTTGCTGTTTGTTTAAATGGATAACTGTAATGATTAATGTTTTGGTACTGTTGGATGACTGTAGTCTTTATCATATTTATGTTAACTTGAACTTTTATGAACAATGGCTATTTTGGAAACCTTTGTGAAAAGAATTTAAGTGTTGAAATTTTATACGGATTTGCTTACTGCTTTGTTAGCTCATGTGACGTTAACGACTCTAATTCCGCTTAGCAAACGACTCTCTTGGATGCATACAAGGGAGGGTGTTACACTAATTGGTATCAGAGCAGTTTGGTCCATGGATTTGCTTGTGTTGATTGAATTGATTGTTGATTGTGCTTATCTGCTGATTGACTGTCTAAATGTGCTATAGCTTAAGTATATGTTAGCTAGGATAGTTAGATTGTTAGGACTGTTCTGTGATAAGACACGGATGCATGGCTAACTTGTCCGAATTGAACTCGAGTACCTACTTGAGACTGCTGCCATGGATAACTTGCGGTGAGCCTGATCAACTCATTTCCTGATATTGTGAGTGCAGAATCATGGCAGGTGGTCGAGGTTCAACTCGGGGAAGGACTGGCGATGCGGAAGAAGATCTTATCACCACTATTGGAGGACTGGCAAC
Organism: Gastrolobium villosum; assembly: GCA_032173675.1. Classification (NCBI taxonomy): domain Eukaryota; kingdom Viridiplantae; phylum Streptophyta; class Magnoliopsida; order Fabales; family Fabaceae; genus Gastrolobium; species Gastrolobium villosum. The sequence continues at coordinate 21,270 of JAVKPL010011709.1, read as the reverse complement.
GTTCATCCAGAATATGAGCCAAGAATGGCGCGATCATAGGCAACAGAATCAGAACCCACCCCCACTGCATGAAAATGCAGAAGAAATTGCCCGTCAGAGGTTGAAAGACTTCCGCAACTTCCAACCACCTACTTTTGAGGGTGAAGACAACCCCGAGGCTGCAGCAAAGTGGCTGCAGATGATTGAGCATATCTTCGAACGCATGGCATGCCCAGAAGCGCAGAAGACTGATTACGCGTCGTACCAGCTGATGGGAGAGGCTTTAACATGGTGGACTGGTGCGAGGGCTCTGCTGAGAGCTCAGGACGTGGAACTAACATGGGCTGTGTTCAGACAAGTATTTTTGGACAAGTATTTTCCTAAGGCAATAAGGAGGATGAAACACACCGAACTGCTGTCTCTCAGGCAGGATAACATGACGGTTAATGAGTATATCGCAAAGTTCGGGCAGCTGATCGAGTACGCCAACTTCGATCGGAACATCTATGATGAAGAATGGCAGGTAGAGAAGTTCGAGAGCGGATTACACCCGGAAATTCGCAAGCTCATTCTGACGACGGCTAATCGTACACTTCCGGAACTCATCAACCAGAGTCGTCAGGCCGAAGGAATCATTAACGAGGCCAAGAACTTGAACAAGCCACCAACACAATTCCACGGAGGAAACCGAGCGGGCAGATTCTTCAGGACGGCACCTGGAAGGGGTAGAGGCAGAGGTACGCAGTTGCAAGCACGACCCGGAAACTTTAAGAGAAACTTTACGGTGGGTCAATCGTCGACTGGACGCCAGGGCGCGACTGTTTGTGCTACTTGTGGAAAGAACCACTCTGGAGTTTGTCGCAAGGGCAACAATGCATGTTTCAGATGTGGCCAGCAAGGTCATTTCGCTTATAAATGCCCCCAGAACGCTGACCAACAGCCTCCGCAAGCTCGGGTGTTCACATTGGATGCAAATGAAGCGCAGAAGTTTCCCAACCTGATCAAAGGTAATGTCACTTTGAATGGTCACCCAATTTCTGTTATCTTTGATTCTGGAGCGTCTGGCTCTTTTATGGCAAAGCATACTGCCTTGAGAATAGGCATCACCCCAACCCCGTTACCTTATGAGTTACATATCAGCACACCTACTGGAGGATCGTGCACAGCCTCAGAGATCTGCAGAGGTGTTACCTTGCAGTACGAAGGGAACACGTATACAGTTAATTTGGTGGTCCTGCCGGTATTCAACTTCGATGTGATTATCGGTATGGACTGGTTGACGGAAAACGGGATAACCTTGGATTGTCGAGCGGGGAAGGTCATTGTTCCTGCAAAGGATGGTAATTTTCAACCTTTCTCTCTCATTTCCTTATTGCAAGTTAGAAAAGAGCTCCGCAAGGGAGCAGCAGGGTATCTTTTGTCGATCGAGGCTGAGACCTCGATTGACAATCAGATTCAGAATGTACCGGTAGTTAGAGAATTCGAGGAGGTATTCCCGGATGAAATACCTCGATTGCCTCCTCATAGGGAAATAGAATTTTCGATCGAACTTGTTCCTGGAGTCGGACCAATCTCCATTGCCCCGTATCGTATGGCACCGTTGGAACTTCGCGAGTTGAAGAAGCAGATAGAAGAGCTTTTGGCAAAGGAATTCATCAGACCGAGTACTTCCCCATGGGGTGCTCCAGCTATCTTGATTAAGAAGAAGGATGGAAGCTTACGTCTGTGTGTAGATTACCGCCAGCTGAACAAAGTCACGGTAAAGAATAAGTATCCGCTACCGAGGATCGACGATTTAATGGACCAGCTGAGAGGAGCCAGAGTCTTTTCCAAGATAGACTTACGATCGGGATACCATCAGATCCGGGTCAAACCGGAGGATATTCCGAAAACCGCTTTTAGGACTCGTTATGGGCACTACGAATATCAGGTGATCCCATTCGGACTTACGAATGCTCCAGCGGTATTCATGGACTACATGAACCGCATCTTCCGCCCGTTTCTTGATCAGTTCGTTATCGTGTTTATTGACGATATCCTGATTTACTCGGCTAATGAAGAGCTGCACGCGGAACATCTGAGGATTGTTTTGCAAGTCTTGAAGGAGAAGCAGTTGTACGCGAAATGGTCGAAGTGCGAGTTTTGGCTCAAAGAGGTCCAGTTTCTGGGCCATGTCATTTCATCAGAAGGTATCGCGGTGGACCCCAGCAAAGTTGAAGCTGTCATGAATTGGGAACGACCCAAGTCTGTCACCGAAGTAAGAAGTTTCTTAGGTCTGGCTGGATATTATCGAAGGTTCATCCAGAATTTCTCTCAGATAGTGCAACCCCTCACCCGTCTCACTCGGAAGGACAAACCTTTTGAGTGGACTGAAGCCTGCGAAGAATGTTTCTTGGAGCTAAAGAGCAGATTAACAAGTGCCCCAGTACTCACGATTCCGGATCCTACTCGAAAGTTCGAAGTGTACTGTGATGCGTCGCTGAAAGGACTTGGATGCGTGTTGATGCAGGATCGTATGGCGGTAGCTTATGCATCTCGACAACTTAAGCCTCACGAAGAAAATTATCCTACGCACGATTTGGAGTTAGCAGCTATAGTGTTCGCACTAAAAATCTGGAGGCACCACTTGTATGGTTCGCAGTTTGACGTGTTCAGCGATCATAAGAGTTTGAAGTATTTGTTCGACCAGAAGGAGCTGAATATGCGGCAACGTCGGTGGATGGAATTTCTGAAGGACTACGATTTTGAACTTAAATACCACCCAGGAAAGGCGAACGTGGTAGCTGACGCTCTGAGCAGGAAGACACTACACACTGCAACTCTGATGATGGAAGAATTGAAGTTGTTTGAGGCCTTTCGAGACTTGAACTTATCGGTAGACGAGAGAGGGAACAGCATAAGATTGGGAAATATAAAGGTGGAGAATGAATTGATCAGTAGAATTAAGGAGGCTCAGAAGGATGAAGAGTTAGTCCGCGAGTCGGTTGGTAACCAAGAGGTAGTAAAGGACGAGAATGATGTTTGGAGATTTCAAGGACGGCTGGTTGTGCCAAATGTAGAGTTGAAGCAAGAAGTTTTACAGGAGGCTCACAAGGGTAAGTACGCAGTTCATCCTGGATCCACAAAGATGTACCATGACTTGAAGACCTCGTTTTGGTGGCCGGGTATGAAGCGTGATATTGCGGAGTATGTATCTCGATGCTTAACTTGTCAGAAGGTGAAGTACGAACATCAGAAACCGTCGGGACTCCTTCAACCTTTGGAGATTCCCGAATGGAAGTGGGACAGTATTGCAATGGATTTTGTAGTTGGACTTCCTCGGACGCGAGAAGGATATGATTCTATCTGGGTGATTGTCGATCGTTTAACGAAGTCAGCTCATTTCTTGCGTGTTAGAACCACATATGATACAGAGAGGCTTGCTAGAATCTATCTGCAGGAGATTGTGAAGCTGCACGGAGTTCCTACGAGTATTGTCAGTGATCGTGATCCCAAGTTTACATCTAAGTTTTGGGAATCCTTTCAAAGAGCATTAGGGACCCAATTGAGGTTGAGTACTGCTTATCATCCGCAGACCGATGGTCAGACGGAACGCACCATTCAAGCCTTAGAGGACATGTTGCGAGCTTGTGTTTTGGAGTTAGGAGGCAGCTGGGATAATTACCTTTCTTTGATTGAGTTCGCTTACAACAACAGTTACCACTCCAGCATTCAGATGGCACCGTATGAAGCTTTGTATGAGAGAAAATGCAGATCCCCGTTATGTTGGACTGAAGTGGGTGAGCGAAGTATGTTAGGACCTGATCTAATTCAAGAAACATCCGAACAAGTAAAGAAGATTCGGGAGAATATGCAGCGGGCTCAGGCCAGACAGAAGAGTTATTACGACAAGCGTCATAAGCCTCTATCTTTCGAAGTCGGAGACCATGTGTTCTTGAGAATCACTCCTACATCGGGACTCGGAAGGAGAATGGGAGTAAAGAAGTTAAGTCCACGGTACTTAGGACCGTATCTGATTATGGACCGGATTGGAGAGTCTGCATACCGGTTGGCCTTACCACCCAATCTGTCAGGAATTCACAATGTATTTCATGTGTCGCAGCTACGGAGGTATCTCTCTGATCCATCTCACGTGTTACAGCCAGAAGAAGTGGAACTAAAGGAAAATCTGACTTACCAAGTGCAACCGTTCCAAGTCCTTGAAAGATCCGTCAAGCGACTTCGTTCTAAAGAGATTCCGTTGGTGAAAGTATTGTGGAACAACAGATCGGCAGCTGAAGCCACTTGGGAGCGCGAGGACGACGTTCAGAAACGCTACCCAGAACTGTTTAGCTCTTAAGTAAGTTTAATTTTGCGGACAAAATTCCTATTTGGTGGGGAGAGTGTAACATCCCGCATAATTAGTAAGATACATAAGTACTATATGCTATATGAACATGTGTAGAATTCGGATGTATGTGTTATGTGTTATGGCTTGTGAATTGTTTGATCTTTATTCCTTGGATAAGACTAAGGTAATTAATTAAATTAAATCATAGGAGGGTACATATGTAGACATGTGAATTAAATCATATGAGTAATGTGAGGGTGTTAGAAGCTTTAGTGCTTAGTGGACCTTGATAGTGGGCAAGTGTGTGTGTGGACTAGTTAATATTGGACTTGTGTGTTGGGTTCTTTGTGTGTGTGGCCAATGGCCCAAGGATGGCTTTTGGATCCATCAAGTTCAGCCCAAGGTTAAACCCACACCTTTTTCCCCTAAGCCTTGTCCAACTTAGGTGTCTTGTGTATCAAGTAACCCTCACATGGCAAAGGTATTTTCCCTCTCAATTTTGCGCACAAGTGAGGGTAATTAGGACCTTGTAAATCTGCCATTTTCCCTTGATTAAACCGCCACCTCACCTTGATTATGCATAACTTGATTTTTAATTTCATTGCATGGAAGACACATGGACCTTTGAGCATGATTTTAGGCTGCATACTTCTCCATTTTTGCGCACATGGGGGGAGGCTTGGATCAGATTTCTTGTGTCACCAAAACTGCATAACTTGTTGACTTGGATAACCACTTACACCCTCCATCATGAGACTGCATTGTGCAGATTTTTGGCAAGCTTTTGCAGCCCATCATGAGTCAAACCTCCTCCTCCTTCCACATGCATCATAAGTGAGATTTTGGGACTGCATTTTCATCATTTTTGCGCAGAGGACAGCTCCAAAAATCAGAATCCTTGGCTGCCACAAAGCTCTCTTGCTTGTGGACTTAGTGAACCTCCCTCACACCTCACCTTGTGCGCATGGGTTGGCTTTTTATGCAGAAATTTTCTGACTTAGGACTGCCCCAATTTGAGTGTTTGGACTGTCCCAGATCTGCACTCATGATGAACCTCTTTCCCCTCATCATTTGCGCACCAAGGACTGCACAAATGCAGATTTTTGGCTGCCACCAAGTTGAATTGCTTGTTGACTTAGTGAACCTTTTTCTTGTGCTCATGATGCACCATTTCCACCTCACTTCATGCGCATAACTTGGCCAATTATGCAGAAAATTTCTCTGACTTGGGCAGCCCTCAAAGCTGAACAAATCTCCCCTCATTCCTTGCATGTAAATAGAGTAAATTAGAAGCAAACCCTTTGCTTGTTTCAGCCTTGTATGCAGCCCCATCCCCTCAAGAAATCTGAATTTTCATGATGGTTAATCATAGCAATTTTTCCCTCACTTTCCCTATATATGTGCGCATGGAGAGGGGGCTGGTTTCATGTGCAAGTGCAGCCAACTCTCCTCCTCCCCCTCCTCCTCACTCCCTCTAGCCGCACCAACAAGCCACCTTGGAGCAAGAAGACTTTGTCAAGCCAACTCCCCCTCTCCTTCACCTCAACCATACACCAAGCTAGTGCTAGCCTTGTTCCTCACCTTGTTGCGCATAGGACCTCTTAGGAAGTGTGGACTTGTGTGTAGTGAAGCTAGAAGGTGGTGTGACTCTTGACTTTGAAGGGTGTACTACAAGAGGTAGGCTTTGAACTTTGAACTCTTTCTTTGTGTAGCCATGTATGTATGCTTGAATGTCTCCTTGTATATGTGTTGCTTTGGATCCTTGGTTGAGCATGATAAAAGTATAAGTATGGAGTCATTTCATGATGATTTGTATGCATGAGTAGTAGAGTAAAAGTCTCATGATCATGCTTAAAATGATATGCCACTGTTTTGTATAATTAGGCCACTGTTTTAAAGAAGAAATGTGCCACTGTTTCGGTTTGATGTGCCACTGTTTTGGTAGATAAAATGCCACTGTTTCGGTCCCTCAAAATCACCATTACATGCCACTGTTTCTGCACCTAAAAGCCACTGTTTCTGCACTTAAAAGCCACTGTTTCTGCACTTAAAAAGCCACTGTTTCTGCACTTAAAAAGCCACTGTTTCTGCACTTAAAAGCCACTGTTTCTGCACATTACATGCCACTGTTTCTGCACTTAAAAGCCACTGTTTCTGCACATTACATGCCACTGTTTCTGCACATATATGTCACTGTTTTAGTGCTCCCTAAGCCACTGTTTTTATGCATGAAATGCCACTGTTTTAGTCATGAAAAGCCACTGTTTCCATGCTTAAAATGCCACTGTTTCCATGCTTAAAATGCCACTGTTTTCATGCTTAAAATGCCACTGTTTTAGTCATGAAATGTCACTGTTTCCATGCTTAAAATACCACTGTTTTTAAGCATAAAAGGCCACTGTTTTAAGTCATCATATGCCACTGTTTTTATGCATAATGTGCCACTGTTTTAGTCATCATATGTCACTGTTTTTACACCTAAAATGCCACTGTTTTAGCCCTTCTATGCCACTGTTTGTATGCATAAAATGCCACCGTTTTAATCCATAATATGCCACTGTTTCAATGTCCAAAAACCAAGACTTATGCCACTGTTTTGGAAGTTCAAAGTGCCACTGTTTCTGTTTTAAAAACGTCACTGTTTCTGTTTAAAACGTCACTGTTTTGCTGCTGTAAATACTGCTGTATGTTCACTGTTTTGCTGCTGTATGCTCACTGTTTTGCTGCTGTAAATGCTCACTGTTTTGCTGCTGTATGCTCACTGTTTTGCTGCTGTAAACACTGCTGTATGCTCACTGTTTTGCTGCTGTATGCTCACTGTTTTGCTGCTGTAAACACTGCTGTATGCTCTCTGTTTCTGCTGTAAATAGCCACTGTAAATGATTAGTTTTAATTGATTTAGGTGCGCTTAAGAAGTGAGAATATTTCGCTGCCGTTGGTAATATTTAAGGAAAGCTAAGGTAAGTGTCAGGCGATGAGGCCTAATGTGACTATTGACTACTGGTATAGAATTATGACATGATGCTCCATATGCCGTAAAAATATTATGTTCCATTATAATGAAAGGAAACTGCCAAAAATGTGCCGTGATGGCTATATGATTATGAGGTAAAGACGTTATGTGGCAGCATAACGCATATGAAAGTTATATAAGCATGCATCTTACATCATCCCGCATTTTTACGCTTTGTGTGTGAAAGCATAGCATGACATGCATGTATCAAGATCATATAGCCCTTGTTTTAGAATAGTTATGTACAGGACCATGTGTTTGAGCAAGCATCATATAGGCATCCCCAAGGTACCGGGGTATGGGACACTTGGCATCAGTCCGCATAGGCCCACAGATGGAATCCACATGGAGCTCAGGTGCCAAGGGATAATTGATTCCACTGTGAAGTGCGCGCACGACGGTGCTAAAAGCGCAAAGGAAAGGCGTTATATACGCAATATATATGAATATGATAAAAAGGAAAAGGAACAAGGATATGTTGAAGTGACTGTTTATGATTTTGTGCCTAGTTAATATTGTTATATTATTGGTTTTATTGCCACACTACTGGGATTATTCTCACCCCTTCGGGGCTGCTATTTTTCCAAAATGGCAGGAGGACGTAAAAGCATTTGAAGACGTGATTTTTGCTGTTGATTGCTGATGCGTGGATTATCAGTGTTGCTGTTTGTTTAAATGGATAACTGTAATGATTAATGTTTTGGTACTGTTGGATGACTGTAGTCTTTATCATATTTATGTTAACTTGAACTTTTATGAACAATGGCTATTTTGGAAACCTTTGTGAAAAGAATTTAAGTGTTGAAATTTTATACGGATTTGCTTACTGCTTTGTTAGCTCATGTGACGTTAACGACTCTAATTCCGCTTAGCAAACGACTCTCTTGGATGCATACAAGGGAGGGCGTTACATTTTCCGTCAAAAATATTCGACGGAATACATTTTTCGTCGAAAAACTTCACAAAATCAATTTCTTTTGCATTTATTTTATTCATCCGTTTTCGACGGAATTCATTTTCTGTCAAAAATCTTCGACGGAATCCATTTTCCATCAAAAATCTTCTACGAAATCCATTTTCCGTCGAAAAACTTCAAAAAATCAATTTCTTTTGCATTTATTATATTAATCCGTTTTCGACGCAATTCTTTTTCCGTTGAAAAACTTCACAAAATCAATTTCTTTTGCATTTATATTATTCATCCGTTTTCGACGGAATACATTTTCCGTCAAAAAATTTCGACCTAATCCATTTTCCGTCGAAAAACTTCACAAAATCAATTTCTTTTGCATTTATTTTATTCATCCATGTTCGATGGAATTTATTTTCCGTCAAAAATCTTCGACGGAATCCATTTTCCGTCAAAAATCTTCAAAAAATCAATTTCTTTTGCATTTATTTTATTCATCCGTTTTCGACGGAATTTGTTTTCCGTCGAAAAACTTCACAAAATCAATTTCTTTTGCATTTATTTTATTCTTCCGTTTTCGACGGAATACATTTTTCGTCAAAAATGTTCGACGGACCATTTTTAATCGAAAAACTTCATAAAATCAATTTCTTTTACATTTATTTTATTCATCCATTTTCGACGGAATTCATTTTCCTTCAAAAATCTTCGACGGAATCCTTTTTCCGTCGAAAAACATCACAAAATCAATTTCTTTTGCATTTATTTTATTCATCCATTTTCGACGGAATTCATTTTCCGTCAAAAATCTTCGACGGATCCATTTTCCGTCGAAAAACTTCACAAAATCAATTTCTTTTGCATTTATTTTATTCATCCGTTTTCGACGGAATTTGTTTTCGTCGAAAAACTTCACAAAATCAATTTATTTTGCATTTATTTTATTCATCCGTTTTCGACGGAATACATTTTTCGTAAAAAATCTTCGACGGAATACATTTTGCGTCGAAAAACTTGATAAAATCAATTTCTTTTGCATTTATTTTATTCATCCATTTTCGACGGAATTCATTTTCCGTCAAAAATATTCGACGGAATACATTTTTCGTCGAAAAACTTCATAAAATCAATTTCTTTTGCATTTATTTTATTCATCCATTTTTGACAGTATTCGTTTTCCGTCCAAAATCTTCGACGGAATCCATTTTCCGTCGAAAAACTTCACAAAATCAATTTCTTTTGCATTTATTTTATTCATCCGTTTTCGACGGAATTCATTTTCTGTCAAAAATCTTCGAAGGAATCCATTTTCCATCAAAAATCTTCTACGAAATCCATTTTCCGTCGAAAAACTTCAAAAAATCAATTTCTTTTGCATTTATTTTATTAATCCGTTTTCGACGCAATTCTTTTTCCGTCGAAAAACATCACAAAATCAATTTCTTTTGCATTTATTTTATTCATCCGTTTTCGACGGAATACATTTTCCGTCAAAAATCTTCGACCGAATCCATTTTCCATCGAAAAACTTCACAAAATCAATTTCTTTTGCATTTATTTTATTCAACCGTTTTCGATGGAATTCATTTTCCGTCAAAAATCTTCGACGGAATTCATTTTCCGTCAAAAATCTTCACAAAAACAATTTCTTTTGCATTTATTTTATTCATCCGTTTTCGACGGAATTTGTTTTCCGTCGAAAAACTTCACAAAATCAATTTTTTTGCATTTATTTTATTCATCCGTTTTCGACGGAATATATTTTCGTCAAAAATGTTCGACGGAATCCATTTTTCATCGAAAAACTTCATAAAATCAATTTCTTATGCATTTATTTTATTCATCCATTTTCGACGGAATTCATTTTCCGTCAAAAATCTTCGACGGAATCCATTTTCCGTCGAAAAACTTCACAAAATCAATTTCTTTGGCATTTATTTTATTCATCCGTTTTCGAAGCAATTCATTTTCCATCAAAAATCTTCGACGGAAACCATTTTCCATCAAAAATCTTCTACGGAATCCATTTTCCGTCGAAAAACTTCATTTTCGACGGAATTCATTTTCCGTTAAAAATCTTCACAAAATCAATTTCTTTTACATTTATTTTATTAATCCGTTTTCGACGGAATACATTTTTCATCGAAAAACTTGATGAAATCAATTTCTTTTGCATTTATTTTATTCATCCATTTTCGACGGAATTCATTTTCCGTCAAAAATCTTCGACGGAATACATTTTTCGTCGAAAAACTTCATAAAATCAATTTCTTTTGCATTTATTTTATTCATCCATTTTCGACGGTATTCGTTTTCCGTCCAAAATCTTCGACGGAATCCATTTTCCGTCGAAAAACTTCACAAAATCAATTTCTTTTGCATTTATTTTATTCATCCGTTTTCGACGGAATTCATTTTCTGTCAAAAATCTTCGACGGAATCCATTTTCCATCAAAAATCTTCTACGAAATCCATTTTCCGTCGAAAAACTTCAAAAAATCAATTTCTTTTGCATTTATTATATTAATCCGTTTTCGACGCAATTCTTTTTCCGTTGAAATACTTCACAAAATCAATTTCTTTTGCATTTATTTTATTCATCCGTTTTCGACGGAATACATTTTCCGTCAAAAAATTTCGACCTAATCCATTTTCCGTCGAAAAACTTCACAAAATCAATTTCTTTTGCATTTATTTTATTCATCCATGTTCGATGGAATTTATTTTCCGTCAAAAATCTTCGACGGAATCCATTTTCCGTCAAAAATCTTCACAAAATCAATTTCTTTTGCATTTATTTTATTCATCCGTTTTCGACGGAATTTGTTTTCCGTCGAAAAACTTCACAAAATCAATTTCTTTTGCATTTATTTTATTCTTCCGTTTTCGACGGAATACATTTTTCGTCAAAAATGTTCGACGGACCATTTTTCATCGAAAAACTTCATAAAATCAATTTCTTTTACATTTATTTTATTCATCCATTTTCGACGGAATTCATTTTCCTTCAAAAATCTTCGACGGAATCCTTTTTCCGTCGAAAAACTTCACAAAATCAATTTCTTTTGCATTTATTTTATTCATCCATTTTCGACGGAATTCATTTTCCGTCAAAAATCTTCGACGGAATCCATTTTCCGTCGAAAAACTTCACAAAATCAATTTCTTTTGCATTTATTTTATTCATCCGTTTTCGACGGAATTTGTTTTCCGTCGAAAAACTTCACAAAATCAATTTATTTTGCATTTATTTTATTCATCCGTTTTCGACGGAATACATTTTTCGTAAAAAATCTTCGACGGAATACATTTTGCGTCGAAAAACTTGATAAAATCAATTTCTTTTGCATTTATTTTATTCATCCATTTTCGACGGAATTCATTTTCCGTCAAAAATATTCGACGGAATACATTTTTCGTCGAAAAACTTCATAAAATCAATTTCTTTTGCATTTATTTTATTCATCCATTTTTGACAGTATTCGTTTTCCGTCCAAAATCTTCGACGGAATCCATTTTCCGTCGAAAAACTTCACAAAATCAATTTCTTTTGCATTTATTTTATTCATCCGTTTTCGACGGAATTCATTTTCTGTCAAAAATCTTCGAAGGAATCCATTTTCCATCAAAAATCTTCTACGAAATCCATTTTCCGTCGAAAAACTTCAAAAAATCAATTTCTTTTGCATTTATTTTATTAATCCGTTTTCGACGCAATTCTTTTTCCGTCGAAAAACATCACAAAATCAATTTCTTTTGCATTTATTTTATTCATCCGTTTTCGACGGAATACATTTTCCGTCAAAAAATTTCGACCTAATCCATTTTCCGTCGAAAAACTTCACAAAATCAATTTCTTTTGCATTTATTTTATTCATCCATTTTCGATGGAATTTATTTTCCGTCAAAAATCTTCGACGGAATCCATTTTCCGTCAAAAACTTCACAAAATCAATTTCTTTTGCATTTATTTTATTCATCCGTTTTTGACGGAATTTGTTTTTCGTCGAAAAACTTCAAAAAATCAATTTCTTTTGCATTTATTTTATTAATCCGTTTTCGATGGAATTCATTTGCCGTAAAAAATTTTCGACGGAATCCATTTTCCGTCAAAAATCTTCACGGAAATTTTCAGTCGAAAAACTTCACAAAATCAATTTCTTTTGCATTTATTTTATTCATCCGTTTTCGACGGAATTTGTTTTCCGTCGAAAAACTTCACAAAATCAATTTATTTTGCATTTATTTTATTCATCCGTTTTCGACGGAATACATTTTTCGTCAAAAATCTTCGACGGAATACATTTTGCGTCGAAAAACTTGATAAAATCAATTTCTTTTGCATTTATTTTATTCATCCATTTTCGACAGAATTCATTTTCCGTCAAAAATCTTCGACGGAATACAATTTTCATCGAAAAACTTCATAAAATCAATTTCTTTTGCATTTATTTTATTCATCCATTTTCGACGGAATTCATTTTCTGTCAAAAATCTTCGACGGAATCCATTTTCCATCAAAAATCTTCTACGAAATCCATTTTCCGTCGAAAAACTTCAAAAAATCAATTTCTTTTGCATTTATTATATTAATCCGTTTTCGACGCAATTCTTTTTCCGTTGAAAAACTTCACAAAATCAATTTCTTTTGCATTTATTTTATTCATCCATTTTCGACGGAATACATTTTTCGTCAAAAATCTTCGACCGAATCCATTTTCCGTCGAAAAACTTCACAAAATCAATTTCTTTTGCATTTATTTTATTCAACCGTTTTCGATGGAATTCATTTTCCGTCAAAAATCTTCGACGGAATCCATTTTCCGTCAAAAATCTTCACAAAAACAATTTCTTTTGCATTTATTTTATTCATCCGTTTTCGACGGAATTTGTTTTCCGTCGAAAAACTTCACAAAATCAATTTTTTTGCATTTATTTTATTCATCCGTTTTCGACGGAATATATTTTCGTCAAAAATGTTCGACGGAATCCATTTTTCATCGAAAAACTTCATAAAATCAATTTCTTATGCATTTATTTTATTCATCCATTTTCGACGGAATTCATTTTCCGTCAAAAATCTTCGACGGAATCCATTTTCCGTCGAAAAACTTCACAAAATCAATTTCTTTGGCATTTATTTTATTCATCCGTTTTCGAAGCAATTCATTTTCCATCAAAAATCTTCGACGGAAACCATTTTCCATCAAAAATCTTCTACGGAATCCATTTTCCGTCGAAAAACTTCATTTTCGACGGAATTCATTTTCCGTTAAAAATCTTCACAAAATCAATTTCTTTTACATTTATTTTATTAATCCGTTTTCGACGGAATACATTTTTCATCGAAAAACTTGATGAAATCAATTTCTTTTGCATTTATTTTATTCATCCATTTTCGACGGAATTCATTTTCCGTCCAAAATCTTCGACGGAATACATTTTTCGTCGAAAAACTTCATAAAATCAATTTCTTTTGCATTTATTTTATTCATCCATTTTCGACGGTATTCGTTTTCCGTCCAAAATCTTCGACGGAATCCATTTTCCGTCGAAAAACTTCACAAAATCAATTTCTTTTGCATTTATTTTATTCATCCGTTTTCGACGGAATTCATTTTCTGTCAAAAATCTTCGACGGAATCCATTTTCCATCAAAAATCTTCTACGAAATCCATTTTCCGTCGAAAAACTTCAAAAAATCAATTTCTTTTGCATTTATTATATTAATCCGTTTTCGACGCAATTCTTTTTCCGTTGAAATACTTCACAAAATCAATTTCTTTTGCATTTATTTTATTCATCCGTTTTCGACGGAATACATTTTCCGTCAAAAAATTTCGACCTAATCCATTTTCCGTCGAAAAACTTCACAAAATCAATTTCTTTTGCATTTATTTTATTCATCCATGTTCGATGGAATTTATTTTCCGTCAAAAATCTTCGACGGAATCCATTTTCCGTCAAAAATCTTCACAAAATCAATTTCTTTTGCATTTATTTTATTCATCCGTTTTCGACGGAATTTGTTTTCCGTCGAAAAACTTCACAAAATCAATTTCTTTTGCATTTATTTTATTCTTCCGTTTTCGACGGAATACATTTTTCGTCAAAAATGTTCGACGGACCATTTTTCATCGAAAAACTTCATAAAATCAATTTCTTTTACATTTATTTTATTCATCCATTTTCGACGGAATTCATTTTCCTTCAAAAATCTTCGACGGAATCATTTTTCCGTCGAAAAACTTCACAAAATCAATTTCTTTTGCATTTATTTTATTCATCCATTTTCGACGGAATTCATTTTCCGTCAAAAATCTTCGACGGAATCCATTTTCCGTCGAAAAACTTCACAAAATCAATTTCTTTTGCATTTATTTTATTCATCCGTTTTCGACGGAATTTGTTTTCCGTCGAAAAACTTCACAAAATCAATTTATTTTGCATTTATTTTATTCATCCGTTTTCGACGGAATACATTTTTCGTAAAAAATCTTCGACGGAATACATTTTGCGTCGAAAAACTTGATAAAATTAATTTCTTTTGCATTTATTTTATTCATCCATTTTCGACGGAATTCATTTTCCGTCAAAAATATTCGACGGAATACATTTTTCGTCGAAAAACTTCATAAAATCAATTTCTTTTGCATTTATTTTATTCATCCATTTTTGACAGTATTCGTTTTCCGTCCAAAATCTTCGACGGAATCCATTTTCCGTCGAAAAACTTCACAAAATCAATTTCTTTTGCATTTATTTTATTCATCCGTTTTCGACGGAATTCATTTTCTGTCAAAAATCTTCGAAGGAATCCATTTTCCATCAAAAATCTTCTACGAAATCCATTTTCCGTCGAAAAACTTCAAAAAATCAATTTCTTTTGCATTTATTTTATTAATCCGTTTTCGACGCAATTCTTTTTCCGTCGAAAAACATCACAAAATCAATTTCTTTTGCATTTATTTTATTCATCCGTTTTCGACGGAATACATTTTCCGTCAAAAAATTTCGACCTAATCCATTTTCCGTCGAAAAACTTCACAATATCAATTTCTTTTGCATTTATTTTATTCATCCATGTTCGATGGAATTTATTTTCCGTCAAAAATCTTCGACGGAATCCATTTTCCGTCAAAAATCTTCACAAAATCAATTTCTTTTGCATTTATTTTATTCATCCGTTTTTGACGGAATTTGTTTTTCGTCGAAAAACTTCAGAAAATCAATTTCTTTTGCATTTATTTTATTAATCCGTTTTCGATGGAATTCATTTGCCGTAAAAAATTTTCGACGGAATCCATTTTCCGTCAAAAATCTTCTACGGAATCCATTTTCAGTCGAAAAACTTCACAAAATCAATTTCTTTTGCATTTATTTTATTCATCCGTTTTCGACGGAATTTGTTTTCCGTCGAAAAACTTCACAAAATCAATTTTGCATTTATTTTATTCATCCGTTTTCGACGGAATACATTTTTCGTCAAAAATCTTCGACGGAATACATTTTGCGTCGAAAAACTTGATAAAATCAATTTCTTTTGCATTTATTTTATTCATCCATTTTCGACAGAATTCATTTTCCGTCAAAAATCTTCGACGGAATACAATTTTCGTCGAAAAACTTGATAAAATCAATTTCGTTTGCATTTATTTTATTCATCCATTTTCGACGGAATTCATTTTCTGTCAAAAATCTTCGACGGAATCCATTTTCCATCAAAAATCTTCTAGGAAATTTATTTTTCGTCGAAAAACTTCAAAAAATCAATTTCTTTTGCATTTATTTTATTAATCCGTTTTCGACGCAATTCTTTTTCCGTCGAAAAACATCACAAAATCAATTTCTTTTGCATTTATTTTATTCATCCGTTTTCGACGGAATACATTTTCCGTCAAAAATCTTCGACCGAATCCATTTTCCGTCGAAAAACAAAATCAATTTCTTTTGCATTTATTTTATTCAACCGTTTTCGATGGAATTAATTTTCCGTCAAAAATCTTCGACAGAATCCATTTTCCGTCAAAAATCTTCACAAAAACAATTTCTTTTGCATTTATTTTATTCATCCGTTTTCGACGGAATTTGTTTTCCATCGAAAATCTTCACAAAATCAATTTTTTTGCATTTATTTTATTCATCCGTTTTCGACGGAATTTATTTTCGTCAAAAATGTTCGACGGAATCCATTTTTCATCGAAAAACTTCATAAAATCAATTTCTTATGCATTTATTTTATTCATCCATTTTCGACGGAATTCATTTTCCGTCAAAAATCTTCGACGGAATCCATTTTCCGTCGAAAAACTTCACAAAATCAATTTCTTTTGCATTTATTTTATTCATCCGTTTTCGAAGGAATTCATTTTCCATCCAAAATCTTCGACGGAAACCATTTTCCATCAAAAATCTTCTACGGAATCCATTTTCCGTCGAAAAACTTCATTTTCGACGGAATTCATTTTCCGTTAAAAATCTTCACAAAATCAATTTCTTTTACATTTATTTTATTAATCCGTTTTCGACGGAATACATTTTTCGTCGAAAAACTTGATGAAATCAATTTCTTTTGCATTTATTTTATTCATCCATTTTCGACGGAATTCATTTTCCGTCAAAAATCTTCGACGGAATACATTTTTCGTCGAAAAACTTCATAAAATCAATTTCTTTTGCATTTATTTTATTCATCCACCTTCGACCGTATTCGTTTTCCGTCCAAAATCTTCGACGGAATCCATTTTCCGTCGAAAAACTTCACAAAATCAATTTCTTTTGCATTTATTTTATTCATCCGTTTTCGACGGAATTCATTTTCTGTCAAAAATCTTCGACGGAATCCATTTTCCATCAAAAATCTTCTACGAAATCCATTTTCCGTCGAAAAACTTCAAAAAATCAATTTCTTTTGCATTTATTATATTAATCCGTTTTCGACGCAATTCTTTTTCCGTTGAAAAACTTCACAAAATCAATTTCTTTTGCATTTATTTTATTCATCCGTTTTCGACGGAATACATTTTCCGTCAAAAAATTTCGACCTAATCCATTTTCCGTCGAAAAACTTCACAAAATCAATTTCTTTTGCATTTATTTTATTCATCCATGTTCGATGGAATTTATTTTCCGTCAAAAATCTTCGACGGAATCCATTTTCCGTCAAAAATCTTCACAAAATCAATTTCTTTTGCATTTATTTTATTCATCCGTTTTCGACGGAATTTGTTTTCCGTCGAAAAACTTCACAAAATCAATTTCTTTTGCATTTATTTTATTCTTCCGTTTTCGACGGAATACATTTTTCGTCAAAAATGTTCGACGGACCATTTTTCATCGAAAAACTTCATAAAATCAATTTCTTTTACATTTATTTTATTCATCCATTTTCGACGGAATTCATTTTCCTTCAAAAATCTTCGACGGAATCCTTTTTCCGTCGAAAAACATCACAAAATCAATTTCTTTTGCATTTATTTTATTCATCCATTTTCGACGGAATTCATTTTCCGTCAAAAATCTTCGACGGATCCATTTTCCGTCGAAAAACTTCACAAAATCAATTTCTTTTGCATTTATTTTATTCATCCGTTTTCGACGGAATTTGTTTTCGTCGAAAAACTTCACAAAATCAATTTATTTTGCATTTATTTTATTCATCCGTTTTCGACGGAATACATTTTTCGTAAAAAATCTTCGACGGAATACATTTTGCGTCGAAAAACTTGATAAAATCAATTTCTTTTGCATTTATTTTATTCATCCATTTTTGACGGAATTCATTTTCCGTCAAAAATATTCGACGGAATACATTTTTCGTCGAAAAACTTCATAAAATCAATTTCTTTTGCATTTATTTTATTCATCCATTTTTGACAGTATTCGTTTTCCGTCCAAAATCTTCGACGGAATCCATTTTCCGTCGAAAAACTTCACAAAATCAATTTCTTTTGCATTTATTTTATTCATCCGTTTTCGACGGAATTCATTTTCTGTCAAAAATCTTCGAAGGAATCCATTTTCCATCAAAAATCTTCTACGAAATCCATTTTCCGTCGAAAAACTTCAAAAAATCAATTTCTTTTGCATTTATTTTATTAATCCGTTTTCGACGCAATTCTTTTTCCGTCGAAAAACATCACAAAATCAATTTCTTTTGCATTTATTTTATTCATCCGTTTTCGACGGAATACATTTTCCGTCAAAAATCTTCGACCGAATCCATTTTCCATCGAAAAACTTCACAAAATCAATTTCTTTTGCATTTATTTTATTCAACCGTTTTCGATGGAATTCATTTTCCGTCAAAAATCTTCGACGGAATCCATTTTCCGTCAAAAATCTTCACAAAAACAATTTCTTTTGCATTTATTTTATTCATCCGTTTTCGACGGAATTTGTTTTCCGTCGAAAAACTTCACAAAATCAATTTTTTTGCATTTATTTTATTCATCCGTTTTCGACGGAATATATTTTCGTCAAAAATGTTCGACGGAATCCATTTTTCATCGAAAAACTTCATAAAATCAATTTCTTATGCATTTATTTTATTCATCCATTTTCGACGGAATTCATTTTCCGTCAAAAATCTTCGACGGAATCCATTTTCCGTCGAAAAACTTCACAAAATCAATTTCTTTTGCATTTATTTTATTCATCCGTTTTCGAAGCAATTCATTTTCCATCAAAAATCTTCGACGGAAACCATTTTCCATCAAAAATCTTCTACGGAATCCATTTTCCGTCGAAAAACTTCATTTTCGACGGAATTCATTTTCCGTTAAAAATCTTCACAAAATCAATTTCTTTTACATTTATTTTATTAATCCGTTTTCGACGGAATACATTTTTCGTCGAAAAACTTGATGAAATCAATTTCTTTTGCATTTATTTTATTCATCCATTTTCGACGGAATTCATTTTCCGTCAAAAATCTTCGACGGAATACATTTTTCGTCGAAAAACTTCATAAAATCAATTTCTTTTGCATTTATTTTATTCATCCATTTTCGACGGTATTCGTTTTCCGTCCAAAATCTTCGACGGAATCCATTTTCCGTCGAAAAACTTCACAAAATCAATTTCTTTTGCATTTATTTTATTCATCCGTTTTCGACGGAATTCATTTTCTGTCAAAAATCTTCGACGGAATCCATTTTCCATCAAAAATCTTCTACGAAATCCATTTTCCGTCGAAAAACTTCAAAAAATCAATTTCTTTTGCATTTATTATATTAATCCGTTTTCGACGCAATTCTTTTTCCGTTGAAATACTTCACAAAATCAATTTCTTTTGCATTTATTTTATTCATCCGTTTTCGACGGAATACATTTTCCGTCAAAAAATTTCGACCTAATCCATTTTCCGTCGAAAAACTTCACAAAATCAATTTCTTTTGCATTTATTTTATTCAACCGTTTTCGATGGAATTCATTTTCCGTCAAAAATCTTCGACGGAATCCATTTTCCGTCAAAAATCTTCACAAAAACAATTTCTTTTGCATTTATTTTATTCATCCGTTTTCGACGGAATTTGTTTTCCGTCGAAAAACTTCACAAAATCAATTTTTTTGCATTTATTTTATTCATCCGTTTTCGACGGAATATATTTTCGTCAAAAATGTTCGACGGAATCCATTTTTCATCGAAAAACTTCATAAAATCAATTTCTTATGCATTTATTTTATTCATCCATTTTCGACGGAATTCATTTTCCGTCAAAAATCTTCGACGGAATCCATTTTCCGTCGAAAAACTTCACAAAATCAATTTCTTTTGCATTTATTTTATACATCCGTTTTCGAAGCAATTCATTTTCCATCAAAAATCTTCGACGGAAACCATTTTCCATCAAAAATCTTCTACGGAATCCATTTTCCGTCGAAAAACTTCATTTTCGACGGAATTCATTTTCCGTTAAAAATCTTCACAAAATCAATTTCTTTTACATTTATTTTATTAATCCGTTTTCGACGGAATACATTTTTCGTCGAAAAACTTGATGAAATCAATTTCTTTTGCATTTATTTTATTCATCCATTTTCGACGGAATTCATTTTCCGTCAAAAATCTTCGACGGAATACATTTTTCGTCGAAAAACTTCATAAAATCAATTTCTTTTGCATTTATTTTATTCATCCATTTTCGACGGTATTCGTTTTCCGTCCAAAATCTTCGACGGAATCCATTTTCCGTCGAAAAACTTCACAAAATCAATTTCTTTTGCATTTATTTTATTCATCCGTTTTCGACGGAATTCATTTTCTGTCAAAAATCTTCGACGGAATCCATTTTCCATCAAAAATCTTCTACGAAATCCATTTTCCGTCGAAAAACTTCAAAAAATCAATTTCTTTTGCATTTATTATATTAATCCGTTTTCGACGCAATTCTTTTTCCGTTGAAATACTTCACAAAATCAATTTCTTTTGCATTTATTTTATTCATCCGTTTTCGACGGAATACATTTTCCGTCAAAAAATTTCGACCTAATCCATTTTCCGTCGAAAAACTTCACAAAATCAATTTCTTTTGCATTTATTTTATTCATCCATGTTCGATGGAATTTATTTTCCGTCAAAAATCTTCGACGGAATCCATTTTCCGTCAAAAATCTTCACAAAATCAATTTCTTTTGCATTTATTTTATTCATCCGTTTTCGACGGAATTTGTTTTCCGTCGAAAAACTTCACAAAATCAATTTCTTTTGCATTTATTTTATTCTTCCGTTTCCGTCAAAAATCTTCGACGGAATCCATTTTCCGTCGAAAAACTTCACAAAATCAATTTCTTTTGCATTTATTTTATTCATCCGTTTTCGACGGAATTTGTTTTCCGTCGAAAAACTTCACAAAATCAATTTATTTTGCATTTATTTTATTCATCCGTTTTCGACGGAATACATTTTTCGTAAAAAATCTTCGACGGAATACATTTTGCGTCGAAAAACTTGATAAAATCAATTTCTTTTGCATTTATTTTATTCATCCATTTTCGATGGAATTCATTTTCCGTCAAAAATATTCGACGGAATAC